>VICI01000244.1:0-47550 GCA_019593645.1 Akabosia matsudoensis
TCTTTATACCCTTGTAATGTTGTGTTGTAAAACAAAGTCACAATTATCGTTATGTGATGTCATAAGGTTCAACGCTGGGAAGTTGTACACGCTGCACTTCTTGTGTCCCGTATATATACCATCTCTGTTTTAGTGGAAACGGGATGGTAGTGACAAGGTTAAGCCAATTTAATAGTTTATTTCATACAAATGCCTGTCTAAAGGGATTAAATGGCCTGTTGATCAACAAAAAAGTATGTGCAGACGAGATGAAGCGGATCGATAGAGCCACTTGATTACGCACCAACATTTTTGCAAAGGAAAACGCATTTTTTTGGGTAGTAGACGTAAAGCTCAGCTTGTAAACTGGCTGTTAGTTATCCTGTTTTATTTGGTTGTTTTTAAGGTAAGGGCGATGACACATGCGAATTCGTCACGTGAGCGGGCAAACGTTCGCTGAAACGAGCACAAGGCATAAAAATGGTGTTTATAGTGCTTTCAGGCATAATGATTAGCATTCATTGTGATCGTAATCAAATTCATAATCCATGTAAAACTCCAAGAATCCGAAACATGGTTTACATAGCTGCAGGATTATTGTTGAATTCACTACAAGTTTACGTAAAGTTTGTCAAATCGAATTATATTTTCATGCTGCACGGATGATCGGACGGAGGTTCCCAATCACATGGTTCTAAATGTTTTTAACGTTGTCAATTAACATGTTCTCAGAGACACGTTATTGTTGCTCTTCCTACAGGACAGTTTAACCATTAATCCTTAAATTCAAGATACACCTATTTTAAGCGCATGCATACACGCACAATTCTATATATGACTAATATTTCTCGCTGTATTGGTTGATGGTGATGTTGATGATCCGACGACCGTCGGTACCAGTTTGGGGTGTACTATGCATCAAAATTGTTGCTGGCGACAAAGCTAAGATTTTATCTGGCATTTTCACGCTTCATGGTGCATGTGCCATGAAATCACGTTAACATAATGAGTAGTTGTTCAAGAATATGAGCTCAATTTTCCTCCTCTGCGAAGGATTCCCACAAATAATTTCGTTTTGTATGGAATAGCGAGGAACCTAATATACCCAACGCCTGTTACACAACAATCTCGTAAGCAATTTTTTGCAAAGTATACCAGAAAAAAAAACTTCAAAAACATTGGATGGGAAAACTAAAAGAGATCTAGTCTAGTCTATAGAATCTCAATCAGGAACACAATCAATTCAAATCAAGGGCAGTACCAATCATACAATTTTGGTTGGTATCGCTTTTGTACAGAACTTTTAACACCCAGTAGATACTTCTATATCACGAAACGTTAAGCTCCAGAGCTCCAACACAAGAATGTTTTATCGTATCATCCCCAAAGTTCTTTTTTAGAGAAAGATTTTATTTACTGGAAAATTTTATTATTTAAAGTGCAGTTTTTCGGAAGACGATGTTCGGAAAAAGTCTTTTTACCCAGATTTCTTCGTTTTTCTTAGCCTTACTGCTTTCTATTTTTATTTCTAGGTCAATAGCAGAAACTGCATAAAATTATTTTTTATTCATTGCGTCCTTGTAAGTGAACGAGAAATTTACCCGCGCACAAAACTGCACTTGTTGTATGTTTCTGGTAACTTGCTCGAGAATTATACATGATTTGTATGTGCATATTTGCAGCTATAGTGGGAAATCCTGGAAATAGCTTGTTTCTGGAAATCACCTTTTCTCCTCATTTAACCAGTCAATGTTTCGCATGATAGTCATCATCATCGCAAGCCCAACTGGAAGTGCTCGCTGATGAACCTGAACCTAGTCAGCTTCTTGATCCTGCATACATGCGTGTATTATTAGGTCATTCACTTTGAACAAAACGTGCTGCTGCACTGAGTAGACCTACTATTAGAAACATTGACACCTTCAGTTCTGCAAATATAAACGTTTCCTGCATACATATTTTTTATATAGTGAACATACGTCTGATGAAAGTCGGTTGACTACCGTCATCTTCGTATTTAGCTCGTCGTCGTCGTCGACCTCCCATCAAATAGATTTTATTCCATTTTATCCAGTAGAATTCACAAGGAAATGGAGTGTCAAAGTGAAAGGAAGGTGGAGGAGGAAGCACTCGTTCCTTCTGACTGCATTTATAACAATGCCAACTTCCAGTTTTATTTTTTTAGTATGAAAATTTACCAAGCCAGGGATATACAAAATAACTTCGGTATTATTTGCAAAATGTCTACTTGGTATGCTGTATGGTTTCTTTAGCGTTCTAAAACAGTCAAGGAATGTTCTTTACCTTTTCGTGTTCATTAACTTGCTCTCTCTCTCCATCTCTATGTTGTTTCAACCATGCCCACTTGACGTTTTAGTTTTTTTATGCTGAGGTTTTTTTGCAGAGCAAAAATGTGCATGCGTGACTGGGTGCTTGGCTTGCATTAGTTTTGCTGACTTGCTATGATTTTAATCAGATTACTCGCTGCTTCGAACATCTCGTGAAATCAGCACACGAAGAAAAGGTAAGGAAGTAAGAAACGTTTCATTCTTTACTGGCTTCTAATAATAGTGCCAAAAATGATCAGTCGATGCATGAACAACTCGGTTTGTTTTGTTCCCACAATCTGTCAACAGCTTTCAGGATTGGAAAGCATTGACAATGTCAATAAGACCGAGTTTTGCAGATCATGACATATCAATTGCAACTCTCAGTCCGTCGCCAGTGTCGCTCTCATTTCCAGCAGAATCTTGGCAATGATCCTGTATAAGTGTAAAATAGCCTACCCGTGTGAATACAATTTTAATTAGAAAGAGTTCAAAGCGGATGGGATTTTTTGTGTTTGGTGCCAAAGGATGGATTCATTTTGACCGCTAAGTGTAGAGTAAATGCATTCTTCCTCACACAGGTAGACATTGCAAGGTCAATCCTGTATAAACCCACAAAACAGGCCACACTACTCACCAGTCACCTAAAATAAGGATGATATCAACCCGTTTTGTTTGGTGAGATATCAATATGGATCAAATGAGACTCTGAATAATAGGCTCGGTCAGTACTTCGCACAGACATACGCCGCGCCGCCAAGAGTATCTATTGTGCGTATGCACTAAAGCTTACAAAAGAGAGTGGGATTTAACAATTAGCGACCAAACAAATGAGCTCACAGCAGGTTATCGTCTCATCTTACCAGACCATAAACCGCCCAGAATAAAGTGTGTTTAGAAATAGAGAGATTGAAGTTGTACAATATCTTAAGAATGGGATCACTAATCGATTTTATGATGATTAAGTAGTTACCGATTACTTGTCGGCACGCTCTTTCACAACTATAGATTATCATTACAGTCCTAAATGAAGTTTATGATGTTATTATTTACATTTGACATTACTTAAATTATTTATTACCGGCAAGCCCGTACATATATGCTTTTTTACACCTTCGCAAATCTTAAAATATCCGTACCTCTTGCTCTATGAAAACTTGAACATTTGCATGATTTTTATTGTATATCACTATTTGTGATACTATTTGTGAAACAATAGGTTCTTTGAATTTTGTATTTCTGTAAAAAGGGTTATTAATGTTCCGTCGAAATACTGTAAAAAATTCAATTCTTCTGGCGTTGGGGATATCGAAATACCTGTGTTTTGTTTTGTCTCCAGTATTTTTATTTTGTGCGAATTATGCTCTCTACTTGACTAGTCTTCTTATTTATTATACAGTTTCCCAGTCTTAAAGTAAAGATGGTAATTGCAGAGGCGATTACATTTTACTAGATTGCATATTCATACACACCTTCTGAGGAACAGAGAATCCTTTCTATAAAGATGCACATTCTGCGGAGAGTACTTCACTGGGTACAAAACCAATACAAAGTTTCTGGCCATTTTCTCTCGCTTTTTTCGTTCCATTATGCGAGTACCATCTAGATATTACTAAGCTGTAACTGTGTTGCCCATGTAAAATGTTGCAGCCTTGTTGGATTGGATATTGGATTGTTCCTAACATTGCCTCTCCAAGTATAACATTTTTTCTTTCCTTCAGTGTAAACGATGAACACTAAGCCAAGCTACACTAAAAATTTTGTTCCCTGTGACTGCTGCTCTGAGTATTAGCACAACTGCTCTCCAACTTGCCACGGTATACATTTTTTGCTGTTGATCATTATTACATGTAGTTTAACGCAACTCAAGACTCGATTCTACAATTTTTTCTCTCCTTTGCCTGCTTAGTTTTGTGTCAAGTTGCTCCGTTTTTGTCGTTGCGTTCACTTGAGAGTGCGAGTGAGCGTGTGGAGCAATAATATCATCACCAGAGTCTCCTCTCTGCAGTAAGAACCTCCACACACGGGTCGTTTATAAGGAGGGAGGCCACAATCATACTTACTCAATCATTCACACAGCCAGCGAGACACACACAGAGCCTAGCCAGGAACACATCCTCGCATCCCTATGCTCCTCACCATGTCATAACCCAACTGAGAAGAAATAGAGGCATGATATCTCATACAACTTTCATCATTGCAATCTGAGCGCAGCCAACAAGAAGATGAAGAAAAAAGACGGCTGGTAAAGGAAACTATCAAAAAATAATATATATATCCCAGCCGCGAAAATAAATCAGAGGATCTTTCTTTTTATGTTTTTTTTTTGAAGAAGAAAAGTGTGTGTGCATAACGTGCACTGGGAGTAGTAGTAACCCAAAACGAATCACGTTAACACTTTCTCCTTCCTCGACTATAACTGGAAAGGATAGCAAAAGATATTAGTGCGCCGCGGTGCCAGTGGTAGATGCAGCGGTTTTTATATACTTCAGCTCCTCCAAAGGAAAACTTTTTTGCCTGCATTTAAAAAAAAAGAAAGTACGTTGGAGAGTTGAGTGCATAGCAGCCTGTATTAGTGTGTGACAAGTTGAGAGAAAACCATGTAAAAACTGAGCCTACGGAGAAGGAATGGGAAAGTGAGTGTTAAAACCATGTGGATTCATCCCGTTTTCTGCAAGCCTCATAAACCAAATTTAATGTGAACTGGATAAAGTTATTCCTCATCATTTAACATTTAACTTGTGCAAAAGGAGGAAAACTGTTTGTAGCAAGGACAGAGCGAGAAAGAAAAAAAAAGAACGAACATAATATACCCGGAGCAGTTTTTTTATTTTTGTGTAAAGTCTGCGAAAAGAGAGGAAATAGTAGTGTTGCATATTATTTTTATTTTTCACTAAACTGTTGGGCTTAGCAATAAAAAAGCGCGGTTGTTGCCACTTTCTCTTGGTTATTTTTTTCTTCAGTTTTTTATTCTTTTCTGTAAGTTTTCTCGTGTAACTTTTAAGGAGTAATATATTTATGGTTATCAGTGTCTAGTGTTAATATATTTATTGTGACTTATTTCATTCTCAAGGGAGTCTTGTTTAACAAAGTGCAAACTACGGTATTACGGTGGGACAAAGACAGTACTAAGTGAAAACTATGACAGTTTAAGTTGGCTTGACAGTCTTGACTTTTGAAAACAAAATTTACAAGGTTTTGCGACTTGCATGTCAGATTTAAGCTTGTTGTCAGTGCAACAGAGTAGTTGAAAGCATCACAAGTATTACACCAAAAAAATTAATGTGATTTCATTGACCTTCGCGTTGCAAGGCATGCTTGTTTTGGTATACAACTTTAGGTTAACATATACATAACACATAGAGCAGCGGCAAAACATTTACTTCAAAGAGACTTTATTCGTAAGAAAATTCCAGGAAACAAGAGAAAAAACCTGAGCACATTCGATTGATGTGAAAGTTTGTTCGTGCTAGTGTGATGCTTGATCTACGCTACGAATTACGCAATCCATTAGTTCCACCTTGTACACTACGCATTTTAAACTTTTAGACGATTTTTGTGTTTGGCATTCATTGATCAGTAAGATATAGAAATGAAAACATTTTGTTAGTGGCTTTGTGATAGTGAGCGAAAAATACTGAAACTGTGAATATCAAAGAAGCAAACGTTTTTGGTGTCGACCGAATCGTAGCTACGAACTCAAGATGTTGATCAGAAAATATTGACATTGCTAAAATAAATTTGAAGACGTTTTAACCAGAAATAGATTTGACAGCGAGTTTCGAGCTTAGGATCCCCCAGTAAGTTAGAAAAATCTTATTGCAACTATAATGAAGTCTTTTAAGGAGCCGTTATACTAATTTTTAGTGGACATGTGTTCGATGTCAAGCAAATGCGTGTGAATATTACCCATGAAAATGGATAGTTTATCGCGTTACCCCAAAACCGCTGAGCATATCATTTGGGTTGGTAGTCGGACAGCCTGAGTGTATTACATCACGGTCTGGAGATGAGATGACGTGGTGAATGACACCAGCTAAATGAATGTAGGCATACAGGAAACGTGACAAATTTTACTCGCACATTTTGGCAAGTGAAGATGCACATATATTTTTTATTGCACTACTGCACATTAAAGTTCTCACAAATCTGTAAAGATGATCCCGACTTTGTGATTCACATTCCCATAACATTTACAAGTGATTTAACAATATAGTCTGTCTCACTACCCGTTTCTCGAACACAGAGTTATTAGATTTATAGAGAAATTTAGAGGGCAAATAAAATAATTACAACTACAATATAAAATGTATAAATAGAGACTTTTTTCGTCTGGTTACTTCAAATAAGTACAATAAATATCAATGAATTTCCTACCCATTTCATTGATGATATGTTGGAAAACTTCAAATTTTAGCACAAGCATAACTATGGAAAAAATCATTTGTAGTGGGATTTCATTAGGTAACGGCGCCCCTTTCCAGGGTCATTATGCCGTTTCAACGATTCAACATGAAAACCTTAACTTTTAATTTTCACTTGTCACTTTCAATGTCAAATAAGCTTTTGAGGTAAACATAAATGTCATCCACATCACCTTTTGTTTCTCTGGTTTCAAGAATGTGTTTCATAATTTCTTTAAATTTCATACGGTTAGGCTCGTTGGAGATGTCATGTAGAATGGAATTAAAAAATTGAGTGAATAAAAACTGGGATTCATTAGTGCAGCTCAAACAAACCCGAGTTAAAATTTTCATCGGATATTGTTCCAGTAATAAAGTTCAAGTCAGCATTCTTTATTTACGGTTACCAAAGCGGAGATAACTTTAAGTTTTGTTTAACTTTCTTTGAACAATGAAAGATTTGTTTGCATGAAATGCCATTTTGAAGCACTTTTACGCTAGCTCGTGTAATTTTTAAAAATTGGTTTAAGAATATGTGTGTCAAGAGAATAGAGTAGTATCTTTAATGGCCCAGTAAAAGATGAGCATTGTCGGGAGCTGATTTTTAAAAACTTTTTCTTTTCATTTTCTTTTGGGTGCTTAGCACAAAAGCATGAAAAGCTAAGGACTTTTTCGTCTTATTTATTAAGGAAAAAAGTAACAACGCCCCGTGGACTCATACACCCACTACAGTGCATCATTGAACAAACTTGGGCGAAAAAAAAGTCAAAGAAAAGACCTTAAATGTTAAAGAAATGAGAGCACCAGAAGAAAATATATTTCATTCATCTACAAATAAATTTCCAGGCTACTCCTTGTACATGTTCAAAATAAGGTTACCCAATAATTCTATTGTAATCTTAATCGATGAAAATCTTCGCACGAAATATATTTTAAAAAACCAGTGTCCTTTCTTAAGAGCTATCATTAACATTCTTGACTGTCAAGGATTTATTTCTTGACCACTTGAACAATACAAAAATGAATGCGTCTCCATGAAAGGTGGAAAATACATTCGCTTTGAAAATACATGTTTCACGCGCACCTTTAAAAAATACTTTTTTGTGAATGAACCTAGAAGAATACTTCATCCAAAGATTTTATTCGTAGTGCACCCATGTACTACCGTTTTTCTTAAGAAAAAAAAAACCTGAATGAAAATCTTTGGGAATTCGTTCGGATCGGATGAATAAAATCACATACAAATATTTTTTTCATTCTTTAGAATGAATAAAAGTATTCTCGGGAATAAATGTACTACCCATGAATACTTTCACATGTGAACATCAATTTATTAATTTTTTCTCATTCAAAAAGTTTCTCATTGACTGAGGCTCGATTTCAATGTTAGATAAAGGTTGCTATTGTGGACTGCCATGAGAAAGTAAAATTTAAGCGTTGACAGATGCCTTAAATTCCATTGTGGACAGAAGTTATTTAAAAAGTTGTATTTTCGTGAGAGGTCAAACCATTTACGTGTCCCCTAGTATCAATTATTTTGGCAATAAATTAATTTTGAAATAAAAGGGGCCACACACTATTGACTCTTCTCTTGTAACTTGAGATCCAAGTATATGTAAAGTGGAGGCCGGACGGGTAGTGGGCGGTAGACGCTTAAAGATTTTTCTTCGAACAATATATATCTGATCCAATGAAAGTAGCTCTATTCCCTGTGCTATGTTCTTAGACTGGCCATCATGGGATTTTTGCGATTTCATTGCTAATATGACTGAATTTGTCGTTCAATCAATCACCTCTTGTAGATCAATGTAACGTATGTCTGTAGCATGTCAGAAATAGCAAGTCATAAGAGGAATAAGGGTACATTATATTTTTAGGAGGACTTTTCCTTAGGGTTACGTCGACAAGTATCGTTCCCCTGACAAAGACTCAGTTTTGTTCGATTTTGATCAGGAATTTATTTTGTTGACAGCATGTGCGTAGTCATTGTAAAGTTATTGTTGAACTTCCAAAATGAATTTGATTTTCATTTGATACATCTCCAATCTCTGGATGTTTCGCTAGTGAAAAAGTCCAATTTGGCTTTTTCACTGTACTACATTAAAGTTCTAATTCGTGGGTGAGCTCGTTACGTTTAATTTATATTTACATATCGAAATGAAAAACGTAAATGCTATTTTGAATCAAATCCAATAACAGAAAGCAAAGAAGAACAGCCGTTGCTGGCAAAGTTCTTTCACTAGATGCTGATGTCATCACGGCTGAGTGGACAAAAAGACAATATTTGTGAGATATCTAAAGATGACAGACAATACTCCCATTATTCTATTATATTTTGGTGTCAGCAACAAAATGATATTATGCGAAGAGAAAATGTAACAAGGAAAAATTGATGTCATCATCATCAAACTCATGTATCGACCTTTAACCAGCAAAACTACATACAAGTTATAGTTGAGTATGATTTTTCTTCACGACTCTTGTCTGCTCTCTGTCTCCGAACTTTGTTTATAGTGTAAAAGGTTAAGCCGATATAGGATCGTTGGTATGTCAGCCAACACTTATTTTCTATGCATACGTAAAAAAAACTAAGTCCAGAGGTCAAAAAAATACAAAACGAAAAGCGTGACAGAAAGACAGGCAGGAGGGGAACCGAAGTGACATAATTCCATCATCATCCGAGTTAAAAACATATATATGGCATGAATATACTCCTCATTCTTCGTTCAGCATGAGTAAAGTCGACTCGCATATAATATTTCAGCGGAAAAATAGTAACAGTATTTGATACGATTTTCGAGAGAATACCACAAATGACGATGACTTGCAGCCACCTTATTAGCTCCTCATGTCCATCATTTTTATTCCCGTTATACAAATGACAATGGAAACGTGTGCGCTTCAAATAATCAACTTTGCTTGATGCTCATCGAACCAACACGCTCAAGCAAATTATTGACTGTATTGTAAATAAGCATTCTACATGTCTAATTCTAACTCTTTAATGTTTTCTCTTGTATTTTTTCAGGTTTACTTGGATATAGCAAAGTGCTGAAGCAGAGAAAGCAGACAAGTTTTTATGTACACACTTATGGTCTTGTTTGCATAGGCTAATTTACATTTTAACACAAGCCAAGTTGTCTTTCGCCGTGGCTCATTGTAAAATCCAACACCCACTCGGTGCCGTTCCAGAGATGCCACACAAAGGTGAATGTAATAATGACATTTTTTATCCACCTTTCTCGATTTGTTTTACAGGTATTTAGTTTTTTAAATTGCACATAATGCAACGTAGAGTGTTTTGAAATATTGACATATCTCAGTTTACTTTTGTTTTGGTTCACACAATTACCCGAATATATATATATATTTGCATCCACTTACTTTAATGCATTTAGTGTGTATACGAGTACCTAGATAGCCTCATGCGATATCATGCCGACATGCACAAAAAAGCATCTTTTGCTGAAAATCTACTCAAGAAAATCCAATCGGGAAAATACTCTTCGATCAAGAGCTCCTTTATTTTACCAGAAAAGGTTGGATCTTATTCGACACAAAAAAACCCAAACCCAATTTCTCATCGATGTATGAAGTTAAAATCAAACAGTGTTTTTCTCTTCACTGTGCTCAGACTCTGACGCATATGGTCCACTATGTCTAAATCTACTTGTAGTCCACCAGCAACCCTATTCCTCCGACAGAGAGGAAAAAATATATTGAGCACCGGATTAAGATTAAGTGTACTAGAATTAGGATGCTGATAATGTTCTTTCTAATATAAAATATGATTTCGGCTACTTGAAAGTACTTTTCTGAAAAGTAAATCGCCATTACTTAGCATTACTTTTCTGTGCCACCAACAGCTTGAGCTTCTCGCGAACAACTTGTCGAAACCGTTTCTAATCCACAATCCCATTCCAACTTGTTTAAAAAAACATTCCTTTTTAGCGACGATGGAAATCAATTTTCGCTTTTATTGTGCTCTTAAAGAGGTTATTTATTTGCTGAAAAGCATATGTCCGCCTTTTCTGTATTTACAAAGGCATAGGTACTCTTATGAATTCTAATTTCAGCACAAGTGGCAACGTTCTTGTTTCCCAACTGTTCCATGGACCAACGTCCTCTTTTCTATTGGCACTTTTGAGTGTGTTCATTTCATCTTAGTATTTGAACACTTGAGAATTTATTAATGTCTTCGTACTTTCTCTTATAGAAAATATCCGAAAATAATAACTGAACGCAAGGCAGGCAGATGGATAATACAATAGCGTGAAAGCTTTTCGGTACAACACCACACACACGCTCTCTCATTTTCTTCATCATCATAGCTGAACATCAACATAATCATATTGTTGTAAACAAGCACCTCCCCACAATAAGATAATATTTTTCCTTTTCTTATACAAAAAATATCAACAAACCACACACTTCACTAAAAGAGCTCAACTACAAAAGTGTTTTGCGAAAAAAAAACAAACACAGACCCTTCCTTTTTTCCTATCATCCTATCGCGGGAGAAAATTCATTCCTGTTGTCGGTCTCACTTATTTACTTTTTTCTCATAGATTCCTGACAAAAAAAAATTTCAAGACTAAAACTATGATTATTACTTATGTACAAATATTTACATTAAAAGCCCCACAAAAAAGTGATGAATGTCATTGCATGTCTTTACAAATATCAAACATCATTGAAATAACGCGAAATGTTTTGATGGTATATGATTTAGAGCCCTCTTTTCCAATGTAGAGAGCTCATTCAAGTATTGTGCAAGGAGTAGTTTTTAAATCCCTCAAATGAATTACCCACAAAAGCAACAGAATCTCATACGATAAGAAAATGTTCCTGTTGTAAATCTTCAGCAAGATATATACTTTTACTTCATTTTTCAATATTTCCACCGTCTAAAGCCCATGTGGAGTAAAAATCTTCTTAAAAATCAAAATAGTCTTTACAATTCTTAACATTATTCTTTTTGGATGAGTGGCAGTGCTACTTCATTCCTGACAGCATTACAATAGACTTAAGTAGGTGAATAATAAGCTTCTCGTTCACACAAGTATGTTGGTACTTTGCATAAAATATTTATTATTTCGTACAATTTACAAAAAAATATACTTTTTCTTCTTTAACAATAAAAACTCACGGGATGCCTATTTCCACATTGCTCATCGATAATGCTTCCGCACATGAGGACTGAATTTGGTTAGGATATTCAAAGGATATTCGTTCGTTGTCGTGAAAAGGTGTCTCAATGGGAATTCTTACTGCTTCTAACTTATAAAGCTTCCAGTTCAGTTTAATCCGATGTAAAAAATTACTTTTTGAACTACCTTTTTTTTAAAAATACTCGTATTTATGTTAAGTTCAGATGAAGTATTACAATAAGTACCTTGTGAAATTAATAAAGTTACATGTATGAAATCTTCTGTTACTTTGTCTGAAGTTTTACAGGGCTTTATGCCACTGTTAACTGTTACATTTTTTAAAATAGTTAGCAAGTATCAGTTTACAAAGTTTGTTTGGTGGAGAATAGGAAGAAGGAAAGCTGAACACCTTACTGGCCATCTAATACTTCAATGTGTTGAGGAGGTGTTGGGTTTTCCGTTGCCTTTTCAAAACACAATTTGTTCCTCCCGTGGCCAACGCAGTTGTTTGTTTTGAGATAATTGACAGGGAGGGTTGCATTGCAACAAGACAAGAAGCTAAAAACAAGTTAGCCTCAAGCAAGGATAGTAAAAGTGCATTGAAATCGGTAAATACACTAAAAGTATATTTTATGGCCACATTATCTGTTTTTTGTGCCCTGTGGCGGGGACTGTTGACGGGGTTCAACATTTCCACTCAGGAGTGGTGCAACTTGAGTAAGATAGTCGAGTTGAATACTTGTTCCGACGACTTCATAATAATATGGTATGCAGCAACTACAAATAAAAGCACATAATTGTAATTTGATAGTATCCAAGCAAGGACAACAGCAAGGGTATGGTAGTACTATTGCTTACTACCTGGCACGAAACATTTTTATATGGAATATTAGTTGGTTACTAATCCGTTATTATTTTCTACGTGTAATCACGCAAGTGTAATTCTATATCTCTCTAAACTAGCTGGATAAACATGATTGGAATGTAGTAATATTCACATTATGATAGGCAACAAACAATGTTTAATGTACACTTTGGGCATTCAGCATTGTCAGCATTAAACAAAAAATCCCGGTCAAGTAGGCCAAAAATGAGCAACCAAATAAAACAGTATGAATTGATAATACTACCGTTTAAATCACTTCAGTGTCTCTCTTTAAATTACAAGTTAAGATTTTTAAAAACTTTAAGGCAAGTATCATTGCTGATTTTCAACGAATAACTTCAATAACATGAAAGGTTTTTGATGAATTCCAGATGTACTATTCGTTGTCTAATTCCAGCGTTAAGGTTTTCTTTGTACGTTTTTTAGCAATTTTTAAAAGTTTTTTTTTTTTCGTCAGGATTATTTGTATAGTGATGGTTTAAAGAAGAGCGAAAGAATAATCTCGTCTTGATTCTAAACACACCGTCAGCTTAGCAAGAACAATGCTGAGTTTAGTATTCAGATCCACAGACATAGTACCGGCTGAAAGCATGTATGGGAATGTAAAAAAACGTGAAAGTAGATAGGAAATAGAGACTTTTTTACATTGAAGTTTACCTAACACAGGAGGCGTGGATCCATGCATGCATGCTTACGTGGTTAGTTGCCTACAAGCGACCAGTTTTTTATATTATTATACGTATTTCACTAGCTTGTAGCTAGACCTAAAACGAAGTAGCGATTTTTTATGGTAGAAAGATGTGAAGACCAATTTTCACCTTCAGTTTTTTCCCTCGCAAATCTTGTGCGTAGTCATCTATAGTTGGTACATAAATTCCAGGTCTCCAGTCAAACGACCTCTAATAGTGACAGCCTGTGCAAATCAAAATTTAACTTACTGCTAAATAAAATTTAATTTTGAATCTTTTACATGAAAAACCTCTTCTAATAAAAGAAGAAAACGTAAGATCAGTAACAGGTAAGCTTTTTACCTCTTTATTTAATAAACTGGGGTTATTCACCGTCTACACGTTTATTCCAATTATTTGTGTCCCCTATGCTCATGAAAGTTGTCGAGAAACAAACATATTTCTCCAGGTCTTGAAGAACATGTATGAAAAGTAGGTAAAAAAAGGCTTTACAAGTTGAGCTGCTTGTACGGGTAGGACATTGTTGTAAAAGTAATAATCGTGTCATGTTTGAGAGAGCACTAAAACTGTTGGCCATGATTGCACACATAATTGGCTGGCTAACGAAACGTGAAGGTCGTATATATACGAGCTTTTTTTCCCTTTCATACATGTTTTTGCCAAACGGAATATTGTGTTGGAGGCTCGCATAGTATAACTGAGCTCCAGCATGCGTACCGATACTAAACCACATCTAGCAAGGCCTTTGCATTGCTAAAAATAACACAGACTTTCCCGTGTTCTTTTACTTTTATCCGCGTATTAGGTATTATTTCATCTTTGAAGATTTGAGTAGTAATTTTTGCGCTTGAGCAGTTTCAGATTAATATTAAAAATCAGGACAAACTCTCCTTGATTGCCCCATGCTTTATAGATACACATTGCTTCTACAAAATTCCTTGCGTGTATGTTTTTTAAAATTCGAGTAACGCTAGTTTTCATGCCAAATAGCTGCTTTCGATCGACAATGTTGATCAGTTTCATTTTCGTAAGCGTGCATAATGTGCAATGAACTAAAAAAATATTACAAACCTTTTAGTATCTGTTTATGTGTGTTAACTTTAATTAAAACGTTTTGTTTTTTGAAACCGTTGCCGTTTCATACTTTTGTAGATGATTATTGGGACTCATTGCGGAAATTTGAAACAGGGCACAGTGGTATCAATCAACTGGGCGGCGTTTACGTCAATGGACGTCCACTGCCGGACTCGACTCGACAGAAAATCGTCGAGCTAGCCCACTCCGGAGCCCGCCCTTGTGATATCTCCAGAATTCTCCAAGTTTCAAATGGCTGTGTTTCGAAAATTCTGGGCAGGTGAGTACATAAACCCATGAATCACACAACATTAGTCAATAATCAGAGCTGGAATGCCTGGCTGACAATTACTTGCACTCAAGCCAGTAAATTTACCACCTCTGTGTCTAATCCAATTGTTTTGCGAAGCCTTTTAAATAAAGCGTAAACCTAGTCGGGAGAATCAACTCATTCGTTATTTACAGTCTCAATGTGTTGTTTACGAACACTGTGTAACATTCAATTCCCTAGCTTCAAATTATAATGGCAGGTGGCAATTACCGTACACATTTTTTTCGACTCTTAATACAATTATATAATATTTAACGATTTTTACCAATAGAGACTTCTAATAGAATTCAACCCCAGCTCATTAAGTAATTGCATTAGTATAATTAAGTTTTCTTGAAACTGTAAAACCACACGCGAGTAAAAAAATGAGCCCAAACGCATAAAATTTCTCACAAGTTCAAAAAAATCCTTAACAGAAGATTTGTGAAAAATAGGTTGAATATCAGGTTTAGCCACTCATTGACAGCTCCCTTTTGGCCGTATCTGTCCACCTTCAAAACTATAAATGTATGTTCATTCTTCTGTTTTGTGTGTTATTAACACTACAGGTATTACGAGACGGGTTCAATCAAGCCGCGTGCAATTGGTGGGAGTAAGCCTCGTGTGGCTACCACTCCAGTTGTCTCCAAGATTGCCGAATACAAGCGAGAATGTCCATCAATTTTCGCTTGGGAGATTCGGGACCGACTTCTCTCCGAAGGGATCTGTACCAACGACAACATTCCAAGCGTAAGTAAAAAAATAATACTTGCTACATAAGCACTAAAACAAGATTGAGAGTGAGCAAGAGAAAAGAGAGAAAAACCCTACATGAAACTAAAATACATAGATATATGGCATTTCTTTCCTGTAAATCAAATCAGAGTACGAAAAAATTCGTTTCCCTGAAAATATTTCTCCCTTCCTTACGAACACGTTCACTTTCCCTTTTTCTATCTTAACCAGCCATCCATTCTTAATTCCCGAACCAGCTGTTTAAATTCCCGTCCGTTTAATGCTACTATATTCCACTAAAAAATATAGACCAGAAAGAATGAAACACCGGAACAGAGATGGAGAAAGAGCAAAAGAGTCATTGTTGGCGTTCCGATGTTCCATCAGTTCATCACTATCATTTTAAGTCTTCCTTTATTCTCCCATCATGGCTATTTCACTGTTTCCAGCATAGAAATGTCTGAAATACAGACTAGCTTTTGATATACCAGCATATTATCGATGGCTAAAATCTGTGACACTCACCGCCACCCTCAGCGGTTATATTCGTTTAGTACCTTGAATTTTCTATTTTTTCCAACAGCTTTTTATTTTCTCGGGCTAATCTTTTATAGCTTTTTTTGTGGTGACCATGTATAGGTTTTATCTAAAATAGTTTGAACGCATTACATCCATGTATTTTCATTTTTTTCGTTCAGAATGTTCCATTATAAAACTACGTTTCGGGCGGAGAACAAGGAAGGGGAGATGGGTCAGATGTGATAACCTTTCCCACTCACACTTATCCCATCTCGTGACTCCGTCGGCCTGAGCATTTTCACATTTGGAAAAGACTTTTTTATACGTTTTTTCATTAATCCCTTGTCGTCAAATGAAAAGCTTGGTTATATCGATCATGACGAAACAGCCTCTGCATAATAATAGATAGAAAACTACGTGACGTTGTGAAGAGTAAAATGCTAATGCTATCGGTACTTGTTTCTGTTACAGATTTTTTTTTTCATAGAAAGATCTTTTTATTTATTTGTCAGTCTCGTGATGGGTGTATCATGTGCATAATAGCATCATCGTCCTGTTGTATTTCTATAACGTAATAATGTGAATGGAGATCTATGGCGAGATAGTAGCATCTGCACATTTCTGTTTGTTATTCATTTTTATTTTGTACAGGGATTTTTGTTGACGCTCATACCTTTACATCAACCGCCATCAGTATAGAAACATGAACTATCAAGTAGAAAAAGGGATTAAGTGGAGAGTGACTATTCCTATCGTGGAGAGAGGATTTAAAAAGTATATTTAGAATCTAAAAGCATTTTGATGTGGTGGTTATCATTTCGATCATCGCAGTAATTATGTCGACGAATCAACAATTGTATTTACTATTGTAGGCTGCACAAATGCAGATCCAGAAAACTAAACTCATTGGAATTTTTTTTGAATGAGACAGCTTTATTTACATGGGTTGTAGCAATGTCCGCGAGATTTTCTTCTGCACCTTGTCCCTTGTGTACCCTAAATTAAAATATAAAAAACTTCGATTTTAGCTGCGTCTAAAAGTAGTACTACCAATGAGAAGTATTGGTAAAATTGTGGTAATTTTGAACGCAGTTCTTGAGCTGGTAAATGTTCTGTATTGTGTAATTTTAAGTGTGTGGTCACAGTGAGTTAGATCGCGGTTACATCCCACAGAAAAAATGGCTCGTATCCAGTTGGGATAGTCTAAACCCCACCAACATAGTCAACTGTTGTCTCATGGGTGGCTTGATGTGTTGAAAATGTTTGAAGAGATGAACGATATTAATGCTATGTGTCAAAAACGCTAAAAATCCAATGAAGATGGATTGGGTTATATCATCATTTTAAGAAGTTCACTTTGCATGACCTGCGATTGAATATAGTATACTACCTCGGGCTGTATTATTACCTGAAGTAAATACGAATCCAATTGGATAGCAATTTATTATTAATTTATTTCTAGTTTAAAATGTCATCGCTATGGCAAAGCAATCGAGCATTTATTTTGCATGTGGAAAATCAAGTGGAAATTTAAATAATTGCAACAAATTATACTTGCTTTTTAAAATCCTTGCTTGGTTTTTGTATGAAGCAGCAGTTTAGATTTAGAAATACAAACACTCCGAGCCGTGCGGCTGAATATGTAGGCTGCAGGTATGTGGAAAAACGTACACTTTTATCTGAAATCAGACAGCCTAGGCCGTCATGGATTATGTCAACACCATCAATCCAACCAAGTGGAAATTGTATATGGAGTTGGCCTACGTACACACGAAAAAATAACGTAACATAATATGGGTTATGATATTTCATCACTACCAGGTAATCCTTGATCTTGGTCGACTGCAAGTACCTTTTTTTCTCCCATCAAACGAATCAACTTCTTCTCCTGGGGTAGTTTAACTTCACTAAATAGGTACAAAGATAGTTTACCTTAGCAGCCAGTATTTTCGGCTACTGTGTTCGGTCAGCTCATCTTCTCCTTTTCCACGTCACCGAAGATGATTTTTTGTGACATTAAAAGTTTTATTAGAAGTTTGGAAAAGAATCAAGATAATAATTTTCTATGCTCAGTGTTTTCGCCTCAATGAGCTCACTATAGAGTTGTACCCTTTGACTCTTTTTTTTCATTCCGAGATTTTCTCTTTTTTTAATATTGGTATCTACCTGCTGTTGCTTTCATAAAGTATAATATCTACCGATTCATCATTATCGCCGCCGTCTGATTCATATTCCGCTCGACTTGCGTCTCGCCATTTGATACTCTCTATATTCCGGGAATTACATATCTGGGAAGTTAATACTAGAAGAACTTTTTCTCTTTCATATCTTCTGTTCACGAAAAACGAGATAACTACATACTAAGAACAGGTTAATGTGTACACACGCTCCAAAGAAATCAGTTATTTGGAATGTTGAAATTTAAAAGCTAATACTTAAGTGATTGCAAGTGTAATGCTGATGAAAATTATGTTTCATATGTCAAGAGTAAAGTATGCAATGGAATATATACCCTTTATTGGCTTATCCTATGCAAAGTAGAAAAGGTTCTCCTATAAAATTACCGTACGAGAAACTCTTCCTCTAACAAAATGTGTTCGAGATAAGTGTTAATGGATACATTTATGATTTTTGATGTCATTCTTACTCAGTCATTTCTTTTTTGCCGGAAGGATAGTCAAACTCAAGTTAAACTTAACTAGCTCACAAAAATATGAACAAAGGAAAACTAAAAATCATTGACAATCCTTTCCTCTCGGAAAGTGACACCGTAAGAGACTCATTTTGCAAGCGAACATGACAAACAAGATCCCTTCAGAATATTTTTTAAAACATTTGAGTTGGTGAAAATGAGGACGTAAAACATGACCAAATTCATGTAGAGCAACACCAACCAACCACTTTTTCTATGAATTCCTTCAACCGAGTCTAATTCCAAAATAAATACATGCAGACTCTCAAGCTCTGGCTCTCGCTTATGTACATACGGTTTTTGTATATGTATCACTCATCGTTTTAAGCACAATCGGTCTTTCACTTTTTCGGTCGTCAGTTTGTCGACATTCAACAACAGAAGAATGAAGAGTAAAAAAGGACTCATTAAACGCATTCGTATCCGGTTGGATTGGCACATACACATTTATTTTTGCTCTCTCGTACTCGGCCTGGCTAATAATAATGAGGTTGGTACACAAGCGAGTACGTCATCCAATAATAATGGAAATAATCATAGTACATGTGTAAATTTTCCCAATCTTACACAGTATACATACAAAAATGTGGTTTGTCTTTCCTTTTTATACAGATTTTCACCCTTTCACATTGCACACCGAAGTGTGCATCTCAATAAATGTGCAATATCATGATGAGCTCAGTTTTGTGCTCCTTTTAAAAACCATAACTTACCACGACAAATCTTTCATTTTTTCTCTCAACGCATCGTGGTCCCTTTTAATAGTTTTATATTATGATCCCTTGGTAATGATTATTATGATGATTGTGAGACGACGGAAGATGACATCGATGCATTTCCATTTTGCACCAACCATTGTGCTCATGACATGACAACTTTTTGTTCAAGAACTGTTTTACATGAGCTTGTATGTAGTTGAAGAACTGCTGACGACTGGTAAAATGCGGTTTTAAACAGGACCATCGTCACTACTGCAATCAAGGAGAGGTTTTTTGTAAAACGTTGTCACATCGTCTTCATTATTTTCACAAGCCCGTTCAAGCTCACCGCCATAGCCATCAGGATTCTCATTGGCATGGTTCGCTTGACTGAGGCTCAGTGCAGCATGAAAATTTCTCTCAAGAATAGGACAAATTTGTTAGCACAGTGAGGCGCATCCATAGCTGAGGAGGAACGAGAAAAAACTCCCTAAAATAAAATTAAATGACACAGTCGTGGAGAGAAACAGCGAAAAAAGGGTTGAGCAAATTACTATTATCACAAGGCGACAATCCAGCCACAGTTCATGCAATATCAAACTCAATACTTGACAATAGTGATAATAATACTTGCATACTGCATTCCCTTCCTTTCTCCCTATGTTTTCCCTTCAAATATTGGAGGTTTTATTTCCTTTCTCTTTTGTTCCCAACTCTGTGTGTGTGTCTTTTGCCTCAGTTCAGATGCAATTGGTGCTTAATATAATTCGCAGATCACGTCGACTTTGAAGTTATTCATGCTAACATAATGTTGTGTCTTTTGTGTATGGTGTCTCAAAGACAACTTACAAAAATAAAAACCCGGTGGAAATGGCGTTTCTTCAGGTTCTCACAATCAATATACATAACTGTTTCATAAGCAACATCTTGTTACAAGTGTTTTAGACTAATATTTCATATTAGCTGCTTCAATTTCTTAGTTATCTTGACCAACTAGAGCAGTACGGATTTCCATTATATAGAAAACTAATAAGGCGAAACAACACTTAAACTGTTTACAAAACTAAAGTAAAACGACCTCCTGAGTTTTCTGGATAGGGAAATATCAAAATATATACATCTTTTTTACTTGTAAAGACAAGTTGGTAAGAGTACGACTGTTTCAGCTCGACAATCTATTCTTCCTGGGGAGACTCGTGAAAGACTTGGAAAATAAAATACTAAACTGATTCCGCACAAGGTCTTGTTTTTTTCGTTTGCTCCCACAACTGAAAATGTGTGTGTGTGTGTGCACCATACTGCTCCAACAACTGGAGGCATTAAAGCATTCTTACACGCCAATGAACACAAATAATATCGACGTAATTCTTCGTTCATCCAACAACAGACGGATAGAGGGAATAAACGAAGCCAAGTAAGCCAGCAACTTTCCCTAGTTGCTAGTAAACTTCCACCGAAAGAGAAAGAGAGAGAAAAAAAGTTGTTGCAAATGCTCTGCAGCTCCGAGTTCGTGAAGGTATACCCTAAAATGTTGAAGGATATTTAACGCACATTTTATATCTCTTATAATTCAAATACATATCTTTAAATATTCTAGTTGATAAGCCGTGTGTTTTCCAGAGTTGGTTTAGTATTTGTTCTTTCTGGGGAATTCCAATTTGGTCACAATAACAGTGAAGAAGAGAGAGAGAAATAGAAGGAAAAGCAATATACTGCCGAGTGGAGAGAAAATAGAGAGAGTGGAATAAAGGCAGGAGACTAGGAGCAGCCGTTTCCTTCTTGTTTTCTAGTTTCGTGTTGTGTGGCACAAAAGAAGATGACGAGAGAGAGAGAGAGAGAGAAAGGCCGTCCAAGGAACAAATAAACGGAACTGTACAAGTTTCAATGACGTTGATGATGTTCATCATCACGCAAGCACAATAGTAGTAAGAGGGATGAAAAAGATACCCTGATCTTTCTCTCTGTCGACATTGCTGTAATAAGGAAGAAATCGGACAATAAGTAAACTGCAACATAAAAACGAAAGAAAACGAGCGAGAGTGAAAGATAAAAATGGAAAATTACTTGGACCGGCTACCAACCGCCACACGGATTACAAATCACTTAATATTTCTCTACTTAACTTGCATTGTTATGATGAGCAGGGAATAACAATGCCCTATTGGGGCAGAGCTGTTATTATGGATTACCCATTTTATCATTATCATTGTTATAATCGCACGTAACACGCTATTTGTTATATTCGTTGCCGTGGTAGAACCAGACTCTTCTCCTAAGATGGGAACACATTTGGGGCGAAATGAATCGAGAATTCGTTTTGATCTGTACAGTAATGCAGGGAATATTTTTGTATGAGCTTGAGTGATAAAGAAAGGGATTATTGTGGAGGAGGGAATGACGTATGTCTGGAGAATTGATGAGTAGTATTTTTGTTTTCTTGTGTAGGGAAATGTATGTTTAGGAGAGTTTTTGATATTTGATACCAATAATTTGGAAACAAAAACTGCCACTTTATATCCATTCAATAAAGTTTCATAAACAGAACAATAACAGCAGCAAGCCTAACACGCGCGTTTCCTTTTTATTCAGCACAAAATCAAAAGTGTAGGTTTTTAAGTCGTCCTGAAAAAAAGGCTTGCAGCATAAGCAATTTTATGTTTACTCGTTCATTTAAATAGTTTCAAATTTCACACATGCAACAATTTATGTATTAGGCACAGTATTTTTTATTTTTACGTTTTACAATAGACGTTTCTTTTTATTATTGTGTAACAAACTCATTTCAATGTGAACCATATTGTAATGCAGCCATTCTCAATTTTCATGAGCAACGATAATATAAAAGTTCAAAACCAGTTTATTACACCGCTAACCACATTTATTGGCTACGTGTTAGCGTTACATTGTTCCATGAAAAAATTCAAGGATTAGATTGTCAGTTATAAAACCAAAATATGACAGTCTCGAGAGACCATATCAAAGCTGTTTTTATGTGGGCATTCATAATCAAAACGAGCACGGCTAGCATAAACAAGACGATGAAGTGATTAGATACTAGAAAGTGGATATTAAAGGCAAACCTGAAACTCCAGATAGATGAGTTTTTGTTTGAGCTCCACCGACAGTGCAAATTGAGAGTAGTCGCCTGTCAAAATCACGTAAAGTTGAAATGAACTGAGCTAACGAAAGCGACTTGTAAAGGAAAGTCATCTTTTCTACCGTGAAGCCACACCAGATGAGAAAAAAGTATTATGTGATTACGACAGGTATTAAATTACCAGAAAAACATACATATTGCCACAGAGAAAGAAACTGTTAATGGCTTGGAGACGAAGCATATTTTGTGGACTTTTATAAGGACATCATAGTACCAGCTCAGCTTAGATGTTTGGCTAAAAAACTCGACATGATGTTTTCTATAAACAGCGTTTAATCTATGGAGCATAAAATGAAGCTCTTACATGCATATTAATGTCACACTTTAGTTTCCTCCAAATTACAGAAAATTTGGTGTGTTGTCTAGAGCTTGAGAGCTTGCTCGACTACTTATTCTATGATTAAGGGAAACTACGAAACTCTATATTTATTTAGATTTCACTGAGTAGTTGTATAGCGTTACCGTGCTTTAGCGGATGAAACAAATGGACTTAGCTAACTCATTCAGTGCTAAATTAAAGGGTAAACAAGTTTCCAAGGCATAAAATGTATTTATTTATTTGTTTTGAACAGGTTTACAGCCGAACGTACATTCCTACTCAGGGATAACAGTGCAGGGCAAACTAACGTTTAGGCATAAAGTAAATAGTATGTACGATGAACTGTATCTACGTCCGCCAACTTGAGGCATGTAGATAGGGAGAAGATTTTTTTATAAATTTCCTCTAGTGACTGTGTGTGATCATCATCTTGTTCGTCTTTATCGTCCTGTTAAAATTCGTTGAATTGAGGTAAATTTGTGCATATGGATGGATGGGTGACATGAGTAGTGGTGTTGGTGGTAGCAAGAGAAAGTAGAGTTTGAAGTAGTCAGTCATTTCATGGCCATCAGAGTGAATGATATGGAAGCAAATGAACCATTTACCCTTTGCTTTGGTCCATTGCATAGATAATCCTTCCACCTGAAGACGCACCATCACCACCACATCATAAAAACGAACACACCAGGATAGTGGTGGTGGTTAACGTGGAGTGGAACAACTTGGCGTTTTTTACGTTTTTATATTGCTAGTACATAACGCTTTAAGGTCGACTCTGTTCCTCTTTCGTGGCGACCAACGAATGATATGTAGACTTTAGTAGACTTTATACTCAATTTTTTTCCTTCGGTTTGCAGAGGTTTGGCTGAGATTGACAAAAAAAGTATTGAGACCTCTCAGGCACAGTTTGCGTCGAATGCAGAATAATATTCACTCTTGGAATGACATGATTTTGTGAGATTGACGAAGGAAAATAGATTTTACTCTGTTTTCAGTAGATTTTCGGGTACCTTTAGTGGATTTTGTATAGCTGAACGGTTGGTGTGGGAGTGAAACCAAATAAATATTTGTTTGTTTAGATTGAGTTTGTGGTGAAATGATAGCGATGATGATATTGAGAAAATAGTAATCCTACTGATCCGATGAGTGCGAGAAGGTAGTTCATTCATTCATAGGACCACTTTTTTTCATTCCTCTGAGCAGATAGGTCGATGGCGTAGAAGCCTCGTCTATCAATTTTCCAAACCCCTTTGCTGTATGTACATCGTGAAAAAGTTTTCTAAACATTGTCTATTCCACTCGACTTCTTTTTTTTATGTGGCAACATCATCAGCGGCTTTTATATAATCAGAATTATCTACATTATAATACTGAATGATGTGTGAGAATGTTATTAAGGATGACGAACAGGAAAGAAAACACGATTTTCCTTTTCCCTGCCCATCATTAACATTCTCAGTCACATTTACTTCGTTGACGTTGTCTTTCTTCCTCCTGTACTATATACCTAAGTACCCTCACCGTTTCCAAATTTCTATCTTTTTGGTTTTAGTACCTGTTTGACCTTACTGCAACTTTGTCCTGAGAACATTCGGAAACTTCGAACACGTTTCATTTTTTCGTCATCAAAGAGACAGTTCCTGCGAACCTCGTTGTCATACATTCAAAAATAGTTGTATCTTTTTATCTCAGCTTACTTTCCCGTTTGGCATCACGTTGTTTTGGATATTAATGGCGATCGAGTTTTTCATAGAGACGGCGAGACGCGAGTTCCTGTCATAACCGGCAATGACAAACCTGACAATTGCTAACTTACCTGAGTTGGGCATCTCATGATTAAGTATCTAGCCTACCGTAGGGCATTGCTGTAATAAAATTTGTTCTCGAATAATGAATACGTCTCCTCGGTGAACTACATCGAAACTCTATAATAGAAATGAGAAGTAACACTAACCTGTTTGAAGTTGTCCTTCGAGTTAGTATCATGTCATGTACACTGTGTTTGTTACATTATACTTCAAGGGAGACTGAACTAGGAGGAATTGGTTTGCTGAGACGAAACACATAAATATCATGCGATTTTACTGAATGTTCAAGGAAAAAACTGCGAGAGAGTTTGTGATACTTCAGAAGTCCCTAGAAAACGAAAGTCTGTGTTGGACATGGAGTCATCTTCATGCTCGTGTTTTCTCTCAAACTCCCTTTCTCCTCTACTCCTGCTGTCTCTCAGGCAAATTTTCGAAACGTGGATCCAAATTACTTTGCGGTTGAATGGAAGTCAAAAGACGGTATAAAACTTGGGGAGAAGCGTTGACGAGCCTGTCACTCACAAAAACTCTTCCATGAAAACTGAGAAATAGTGAAGACGAGAGAAAAACATCATTTCCTTTTCACAAACAGAAACATTCAACGGATTTTATATTTTGCTCCACATCCACACTATGAGCATGGAGAGTAAAGGGAAATTCTCCATGTGAATAGCAGCATGCAAAAAATAGTTTACTATAGTATCTCTGACTATATTAATGTTATGTTGAGGTTGCATTGTATTAATTCGTAATGCTAGAACACCAGTGGCGTTGGTGGTTTTTGTGGATGTCGTATGGAAATGTAGCTAGTATTATGCATCATTTTGTCGTATTTCCTTTCCAATATTCTAAACAAATAATGTATGCGTATTTCTTGTCGTTTCCCACGGCGAAAAATGGATTCGAGAAATATTAAGCAACAAATTACTCAAAATACCGACTTCAGACAGCTAGCACAGTTAACAACTGCCAAATCATCAATGCAATGACTTAGTTTACTAATGAAAAAATATGGTTGAAAATGGTTAAAAAATATTCCTCCAATCATTGCTTGTTACTTTCAACATTGCCATTAAGATCATTTTGTCAATTGCGTACACAACAACAACAACCACCTACACAGAAACAGAAAAGTATCATTTGAGGATATCACGCTAAAAGATGAAAACTTGCATAGAAATTCATCGCGCCAATACTTTTTTACTTTGATACGTGGTCCGATTTGCACATACAAAAGATAAAATACAATTGAAGATCTCTGTGGGATGTCGTCAACACAATTACTCTAGTTGATTGCATAAATTACTAGCAAACCTAATTAAATTAGACTTATTTGTCTACGACAAATGGTTATAGGTTGGGGTCCTTCTTTTCACTTGTGATTATCACTTCATCCAAATTAAATAATATCACATTGCAGGAGCGGCAGTCGGCACCCTATTCTCTCATAGTTTTTTATCGTTATTCATCATATTAATTTATTGGAGGCTAATGAACTGGCACAAAAAATGAGCCATGCTCGACTACAACTGAAAAATTTACACAAGTGCCGGGTGAAATTACACCAACGCGCGAAATAACGAGTAAAGGGATTCCGTGTTAGTGGAAAAACGCAGGGACCTTAAAAACCTACCACCATGTGCATGGATTACTGCATCACTGCGCATATTATAAAAACTCATGATGAAATTTTCAGATAGGATTCTCGCTCCTCTTTTTTCTTGTTCCAACATCTGTGAAATTTTCCCGTAAACAGAGTTTCGGATGGATGTGTGTCTAGTGTCTGCCACATTCGAAAACATGAACTGCAATGTATACTTTTTTTAGAAAGTTTTTTTTTTTGCTAGTAAAAATACAAATGAAACCGCTCAGACTACACCAGAAGAACTGGCAGCTGATAAACTCATGCATCCGTGAACAAGCTGGCTGACGTGTGCGCGCGTGTCTCTCAGATCGTGTTAAAAACTTTCCCAAAATGAAAGACAAATATAATATGTATGTCTAACCCATAGCATCAACACTGAAAACTTCACCACTTTTCTGACGCCGGCCCGAATTTTCGAACATTTAAAATATAAAATCATCGTTCAAGAATAAAAAAGTATTATTTTGAATAGCATGTAAGTCTAAGATGAGATGTATTCTTAGGCATTTTGGTCAGAAGATTTTCATGTGATTAATATGATTAGCATGGACGTTGGTTATTTTAAGCGGTTCTTTCCTTACAATTGAGAATTCAATTAAAACTTGAATGGAAGTGATGAGACCGAGTTTGAGGAACGAGACAAGCAGCTAGTGGGCCTTTTATGATGATCATCATGTCACCGCCACTATTGCCACTAGAAAGAATGTTTTTCGGCCAAGTGGCCTAAGCATAAGAATAATGTGATTGCATGGAAATGCATCAGGATACCAATTTTACTTTTTGGTACTCAAATAAATAAACAAGCTTTTGTAGAGAGTTGGTGATTTACAAGAACTTTTTTTTCCAATTGAGATATGGTTTTTATTATTACACAACTTTTTTTCGAGGGATTTTTAGATTGGAAGAACCCATTTCTCCATGTTGTTTCACATCTGAGTAAATCTGAATAGTATTGGCACGCTGCATTTCACTCATTGAAAATGAGAACCATCATTTGGCTCATTCCCAACAACACACATCCTTCTTTTGCTTCAACAAAACGAGGAACTGTAAAATATAGGGAAGGTTTGATGAATCGGTCGGATTTTATCGAATTGATAATCATCGTCGTATCATGACCCTTGGACAAAAAAAACAGCATTTTTTTTACAATGCTCAGACTTACTTATACGACATTGAGTAGTATAAAATCATCTCGCATTTTATGCTGTCATATCAAGATTTCATTCCCAAAACTTGTAAAAAGGCATTTCGATGTGTGCTGAGCTATCAAAAAACAAAATTATCAGCAACCCTTAAAAGTTTCCTTACGAAAAAAACTTGTACATTCGCCGAGAAATTAATGTCCGTATGCACATTTGCACAATCACATGTGTTCTCTAATTGTAGCTAAACAGATTTATTAGGATGGCACTGCCCATGTCATTTCAAAAAAGGTCATAAAAAACTCACATCATCACTCAACTAACTACTCCTACACAATATTGATTGAAAAATTTTTGCTCATATTTTAACTACCAAATGTTGTACATATTTTATCATTGGTTTTTAACATTACGCTCACATCATTTTCAGGGATTCATGGTTGAACAGATTTTGAAGGGCTTTTGCTTTTTCATGTGGTTCTGCTCTTTGAATACAATATTTTTTTCCCAATACCACAAAATAATATAAAGCATATACACACACCAGGAGGTATGTTCATGGCATTGTTCACTTGGGCCCCATTAAAAGCATACCTTTTAGGATGACTGATGTGATGTTGCGTATCATTGCGATTATTTGTTTGAAATGAATGTGGCATTAGGAATTGAGGAGCAAAAAAGAGAGATGAACTTCTCTTTTGTAGTAGAACAATGAAAGCGACCCAGTAAGAGGTCCCTAATAAATTCTTCAATGTAAAAGTTCAAACTTGTATGTACTGCCTACTCAACGCATTCCTCAACACGATCTGTTCATTACCCTTAACATATATATCTAGATGAAAATACTCAGTTAAATATGTTGAGCTTTGAGATTTGTCATACTAATTTTACAAAAAGGAAAATTACAATCTGACTGAAATATTTTTTTGACAACTTTTACATAGAGAAAGTTTTTTAAAGATTTTTGTCTTGAGAAGTTATGCATGCAAATTTCTGTCGAAAAAATGAGTTTCAGTGAGAATCTACTGGGTTCTTCAGTGCCACCTTGGTTTTGTTAGGAGAATTGTGGTTAATATTTCATTGAGAACTTGGGTGGATTATTTAAAACTTCGAATTTGAGTTGACAAGTTGAATTTTTTCTGATTAATATAACTGTTCCTATTATGCATTATGAAGGATGGAACCGATGAGGTTGATATGCAATAAAATACATGTATTGAGATACTTCTACTTTACATCCCCAACTCGGCTAACTGCCCGCTGTGCTCCCCGCGTTTGCGTTTTTACTGCTGCGACGAGTCTTTGATTGTGCTTTCACATTTTATTTGCTCGGGCGGTGAAATTATCCCAATTTCGAATGACAGCCATTCGAGTGGAAGTCAGCGCAGCTAGTAAACCTGAGTGTATATAACACTACTTTTAAAATGTGAAATCATATATGCTCCCTTTGTGTTTGATGAGTATTTTTCGCTGTTGTAGCAAAATTCACGCAGTGTTTTCTTACGAGCTCAAAATATACAGGAAGGGTTTTTATTTGAATGTCAAAAAGATTGTCCTGTTTGCGAGGATTACGATATAGCCAGTGGAGCAGAATTGATGTCGCTGGGCTCCTACGTTGAAGTTGCGGTACGAAGGAAATAAAATTGTCTTTTATTAAATTACACGAGAAAGTTAGAAACATACATAAAGCAACGATTTACAATAGTGCGTGCAATTTTTGACAACTCATATGAACCAAGTTGAACAGCATAGTAGGAGGAAAAGTCACCGATTTTTGTTTTCCCTTCGGCTCTACACTCATCATGTTTATAGCCCACATCCAATCATCACCGTTACTTCATTGAGCAATTCATTCCCGTTGAAAATTACATTATTTTTCAATATTCAATTTCAATTTGGCATCGTCATGAGCCATTCTCTCCCCTTGTCCAAACGACTTATATTTTTGTTGTTGATGATGATTTTCTGAGAATCCTTTTTTGAGAAAAGCCCTCTTCTGTTTTGAATATGCTGCAGTGATTTTAATAGCCTTGAACAAGGATTCATTTTGAACTGAATTGTTTAAAACTCGAATTGGTTGTTTAATTGGTATGCCATTTCTATTTCCAGGTTTCGTCCATCAATCGCGTCCTCCGTAATCTTGCAGCACAGAAGGAACAACAATCAGGTGGTGGTCCAACACCCGATTCCGTCTACGATAAACTTAGAATGTTCAACGGACAAGCGGCTGCAGTGAGCGCAGCAGGTTGGGCATGGTATCCTGGTACAACTCCTGGGCCTCCTATTGGCTTACCTGCTCCAACAACTCCACTGTCCGCCCCTTTACCCCCATCATCACGAGATGATCCTCATAAAAGAGGTAAAGTTACTAATTACCAAAATTTAAAAAATATCTACACACAAAGACGTTGGCCACAAAGTTTACTGCAAAAATCATGCAACGTTTCCTAGAATACGATAATGTACCAACAGACTACTGCATTGACCCGCTACTCGTGTAAACATTTCACCTACCCTTCATACTTTTTCATGACATATGTAACTTCAAAAACATGATTTTTTTTTCATTTTTCAACTAAAAACCTAAGCCTACAGCCGTTTTATTGCGTACTTCATTTTTTCGTTTATTGTCGAACCCCAGATAGAATAACTTGTTGAGAGCTTTTTCTGAGGCGACTGAACAGGATCATTTTAAACAGATCGTCGAGTAAGCTACTTACTTAGTTACATGTGTACTTCATTTAATATATTCTTTCTATGTAACTTAGTTTCCAACAACAATGCTATTCCAAGACAAACGATTACAAAAAGCATAGAGATTTTCAAGTAGGCTCACATACGGTGCAAGTGAAGCAGGGAGCATTGTTGTTTTTCTTGTGCTAATACTGCTTACCTATTCATTCCCAGTTTATACTTTATTTTATCGCATTCATGTTTTCACTCTCTCAAATACATCTTCTAAACCACTTCTATCAAGTGGGTATGGTATCATCATCCTATATGCTCCTGATACCAAACATTTTTTGTTATCCTTATTTCCCCGGTCGTTGTTACCTCATGTGTACACTACTCTGGGATTGCTTTTTTGGCAACAGTAAAGAACTAATGAACAATGGCCATTGTTAGTACCCTATTTCATCTCATTGTCAATTTTTTCTGTCGCGTACCTTCTACATCAGCATAATCTGTATACAAAATAGTGTAATAAAGTGTACCAAGTCTGATGTTCATTGTCGCTTCGTGGGGATACACAACACCCTAAACAAAACGTAATGCACACCACCAGGAAAAGCAGCTCAGACAATGGTAGGATCACAAATAATAAGTCTCTTTTTCTCGTCGTCACTCATTCAAACGTTACAAATCACCACGACAAAGGTAAAACATAATGCACGTATCAGTCCAAATACGAAATATTAAACTACCATCACAGTTTGCAACGGCTGCAAGCTCAAAAATATTTCATATTAAATATATGTTTCATACTCTGTGACGAATGTGGGCGTTCCTATAAGAGAAGAAACAAATTTTCTTAAAAGGGTCGAACAAAGTTGTAAAGATTTTGTCTTTGTAAAATGTCAACATATCGTATTCAGGAAATATGATGAAAATTAACTTCACCACACATTTACTGCTTTTACTGAAATTCATGGATTAAAATATTTCTTAACAAATCTTATCACTTATTGCTTTCACTTGTTGCAACGACCATTGGCCTCACTAGAATGAAAAATTTTGTTGCGTAACGCAAGTTTACTAGTTTTATTCGGTGGCGTGTAGGAAATATTTCAACATTATTTGTACGCTACATACTAAGTTATTAGTCGAAAGAAATTAGAAATGTGCATGAAAAAAGCTTGATAGAATTGCTCTGAGTACAGTGAACTTGAAGCGATTTTATTTTCTTCGTTTGAAACATCGAACCGTGTACAAAAATAGTACAAGTTTGTCATTCAAATCCTAATGACGAACAAGCTCCAAGTTCAAAGATACTTTTTTCCTAACTTTAAAAAGAACTCACATTCATTTACTGCTGACCCAGAAAAGTTGTCGTGTTCAGTCTATCAGCTCCAGTGAGAAAAAGTAATTTCAAGTGAATGAGCTCAAGGAAAGGAACTAAAAAGTAGTTGGAGTTTTATAATGCGAAAAGAAGTGCAGACTGGGAGCATTCGAAAGAAAGAATCGTGACACTTTTAGAACGTAAATAAGTGCATTAGGAACCCCAGACGGGACTCAAAATTAGTACGATCTAGTGAAGAAAATGGTTAGTGATTGTGAATGGAGGCACACGGTCAATAATCCCATTACATTACATGACTGCATATCTGCAGCCTATAAAGGAATGTCTGTGGAAATGGAAATAGTAGTGAAAAACGCTAACTTGAAAATACACAGAGAGGAGTCCTTGAGTGTGACTCAGCTGGAGCAAAGACGGCATCAGCGAGATGTATATTGCGTCGAACTAAACTTCAACCCAAGATGGTATGTGTTGTATCCTTCATCGATGCATTTTTTATCCTTCATCTTAGTAATTTTTCCCATTTCAACTTTCCTCAACGTTGTGTAATACACGACGCGCAAAATATAGCCAAGAGAAAATGGTAAAGAAACTGGAGAAGGGACATATTACTCGCACGCACATTAAACAAATATGCATGAAATAGCGTCATCGTTGTCGTCAACATCCTCCCACCCTTCTCTCCTCAAGACGAAACTGGAAAACGTAATGGCTGCTCCTGGGTTTGCATTTCTAAGCGCTATCGCCAACTCCTACGAATAGGTACTGGAAAAACCTATGACGGGTTTTAACATGAGAAGATATGTATAAATATGCTAGCATGTGGTGAAATGAATTTATTGTGCGTGCATGCGTAAATCGAAGGAGGAAGGAAGACGAAGAAGGAAAAGGGAGAGATAAAACTCAGAGAGGGAGACAATTTAGAGAAAGCTCAGAGACAGTTACATAGCGAAGCACGAGTTTTTTAGTATAACCTGCATCTATCATAAAACAGAATATGTACCTACATAAGAGTGGCGGTATATGCAAAAGTATGCGTATCTTGCTTCATTCGCCGTTTCGTGTATGAAATGGGCGAGAGTGTGCAGTGCAGTGTGTTGAGATTACGCCACAGACGTTATATATGTAGGACGTTGTCCTACCAAGAAAATGTTTTTTGGGGGAGTAGCTGTAATTCAACGATTTGTATGGACGTGGAACACTGTACGAGGATAAAACTTGCAGGATGATGGATTTCTAGTCGAATCAGCGAATGCGATGAGATTTGGAGAAAAACGTATTGATTTTGTCCTAGTTGAAGCAACCAAGCTTTTCAAGTAACTGGAGTGAAGTAAATGTAATTTCAGAGCAATAAATTTACATGCTTAAAACGAAAAGTTATGTGGAAAGGGATACATTGGTAGGGAAATGCGCACAGGTGCTACAATTACCATTTAAAATTAAACTGAAATTGAACAAAAAATTGTATAAGAAAGAAAATTGTATGAAGGTGAAACTTTATTAAAACCGCCGTCCTTACTTTCACTTTTTTTATTCCTCAACTACATAAAATCTAGGCTTGGTGGCCAATACAGATGAAATATGAATGGTATATGTTCCGGGAAAATCGTGTTTTAAATAATAATTATGCAAGAGGTAACCCAATGTCGTGGTTGGCCACAAACTAGAATGCAAGAGCGAAAAAAGTCGTTGCTACTAGGATGGGCTACGGTTATAAAAAGTTATACAATGCTTGCTAAAATTAAACAAGTGAAGGAAAAGCGCTACTGCAAGCAAATATCAAAAGTGTAGTAACATTTTTTGTTAGCATTTCCACCTGAATTGTTGCAAAGACTGGAAAAACTCTGGCGACTACATTGTTACTAGCAATGAGAACGAAATCTCCATACTTTCGCCTGCTGAAATAATAAACTCAACATATTCAAAATTGTAATTTCCTTCTAAGAAAGCATGAAAAAAATGTAGACAACAGGAGACATTTTTTTGTTTAACGTAGTCATAAAAAGTTCCAACAAAATTCTTTTAAGAATACTACGCACCTAAAATTGAGAAAAATGTGAATATGTAGATCAAAGTTAGGAGGTAGTAACGTACAAATCTGTACAAAAAGGAATGTTGGATCAAGTCATGAAGCGTTTCACAACGAAATAATTTTTTCCTTGAAACCAGCTTGCAGACACACCTGAATAGCTATCACTTTAAATAGCCGATAAAGAATTTGAAAATTATGTCCGATTCACTCCAATTCCCTTTGTATCTTTATTCTAGACAACGATTTCATTGGTTGGCTAAAATTATCAAATTCCAAAAAGAGCCAAAACTTTGTAATAAAATTTTTATGTTACTATACACAATTCTTACGACAAATGCGAGGGAACATTTGAACTTTACAAACTTCCTGTTGTATTCTCATAGAATTCCGCCAGTCCAAAGGTAATATTCAGTCTAGCCTACAAATCAATTTAGTTATAACTTAAACCCGTGTTCTCCAACTAAATTTTATTTTGGACAAAAGTTTGACTTAAAAATACGATTTAAAAAGTTTTACCTTTTTGTACTTCGAAAATACAACAAAATTCACTTTATTTACTAAAAATACAGCGTTTCAACCTTGTTTACTATCCGTTTCTGCGACTGAGTTTAAAGTAATTGAATATGAAAATAAGTAGACGATGTTGCAAAACTGTTAAGTTCAGAAAATCGTTTCTCTTAAATGTTATCTCCCTCTGATTCATTTTTACGATTACGATTAATCGATTCTCAGGATTTTCTGAGCAGCTGCGTTTTTGACTTTCTCTCTTTCTCTACACTCATGCAGTTATTAGTATAAAGAACATTATTACATTTTCTCTAATAAAATTGAGTTACTTGAAAAAAAGTTTCATAATAAAGATGATGAAAGTCGTCATGTTCGGTAAACTCCAGCAGGGAGTCTAACTAACTTTCCCTGGCAGACAGTATCCCTAGCTGAACGTAATCGTCAATTGATTCATTGGTAACTTCGGTGGCCAAAACAGTTCTCGCGCAAATGTCCCCGTTTTCATCTCTGTTCTTTCTCTGCTCCACTCAGATTTTCCCCGTAATGAAGTTTTACAAAGGGGTACACGGGGAAATAAAAGAGGGAACCAACAGGGATTTATTCACATAACAAGATCATGTTTTATGAGGGCAAGTTCATTACAATCTTCCCTTGAGACGGTTTATGCGTACGAAAAAGTGGATGAACACAAAAACAAAATTCCATGTAACGTTTTCACTTTATGTAGTTGCGCCACAATTAACAACTTTTATGGTCATACTTTTTTCTTTCTGGAAATACAGAAAACAACAGGGAACGTCAAAGAAAGTTTGAAGAACTGAACCAGAGTTTTGTATCTAATGTTGAGTAACTGCGATAAATGATGTGTTGTCAAAAAAAAAACATTCATCCCAGAGAGAGGCTTTATTGAGCTTTTGTCGTAAATCGAGAGAGATATATTTTCCGATGGGGTCTATTCTATTGCTGCTAAATACCGTATCAAGTATACAAGGTTTCCTTTTGTTTGTAAACAGAATTGTGTATTATACTAAAGTAATGTAACAAGATCAAGTTGTTCCAGAGGTCCAAAAAAAATGAGAGTGAAAGGGAAAACAACACTGATCAAATTTGTAACATTTACTCGGCTAATTTTACTGATTACATAACATGCTGGGCTTGGACTATTTGGAGATTTCCCAGTAACACAACCATCCTCTGGCTCCTCTCGGCTATTTATCTGGTCTCTACAATTCGCCGCTAGGCTTTGTTTTGAAAAATGGCTCAAATTTTGTTCCTTATGGATATACGACCACCATTGAACCTTCCGTCGATATTCATTCAGATATACACGTAAATTCGCGGAAAGGGCCCCGGATTTTGCTGGAAACACGGCGATTCAAATTCTTGAATAACATATTAAAATAAAATATATCAAAATGTATTGCATATCAACTCGTGTATACTCTGTTCTGTGCTACTATTAAAAGTTGTTTACATCTAAAACCATTCATAAGCGACTAATTTTTGCATCTTTGCTATTTCCTAAGCTTTTATGTACGTACAGTCGGGATATGATGATTTGAAGCATAGGCAAACATCGTTTTAACCAAATTAGAACATTTAACTACCAAATATTGTAGTTTCGTTTGTTTTTCACATGGCTGACTCCTCTGTTTTTACAGATGTTAATAGTGAAGGAACATCAGACGGAAACTCGGATCACAACTCATCTGCCGACGAAGACTCCCAGCTTCGGTTGAGACTGAAGAGAAAACTGCAGAGGAACCGGACTTCGTTTACAAATGATCAGATAGAAGCGCTCGAGAAAGGTATAACGCAAAAACTGTTTTCTCCTTGCGTGTTTAACCATTGGCTTTTCTACGAATGATCATGATTTCTTCCAGTGTAGCTAAAAATGTGAGACGATAGGCCCAAATGCGCTAAACAATGCCAATTGAAAATATGCTGTGTGCTTGCACACGCCACTTGCTTAATGATTAGAGTACACACGTTTTCACGATTGAAGGCCTTATATATTTTATTCTACAATGTAAAACTCACGTTTTGTCCATACTTGTTTTCATGTTTTATCAATTAATTTTTCCCCCTAATTACTGTAACCGTTTCCCTTTGTCGATTGGGAAATATTAACAAAATTAAAACTAATGAAGAGCGTTATTACTGGAAAAAATATCATGCTTTAAACAATTGACTTGTTCGCATGCGAACTAATTTGGAGCCTAGTTTACTTTATCTACACACAATTTTATCATGCGTTTAAATATTTACTTAATTTTGTATTTTCGTGCCTTTCTTTTTCGTATAGAATTTGAGAGAACTCATTACCCAGACGTGTTTGCAAGAGAAAGACTAGCAGAGAAAATTGGACTGCCGGAAGCCCGAATTCAGGTAAAAAAATATGCAACATAAGTTAGACAAGCTTGCCAAACTTCCAAAAAATAAATTACTTCTCACAACAATACATCTCCAAAGCTACGCGTCAAAAGTTTGGGGAAGTGGTATTGATAGTATTTTCTGACGTTTCCCACAAAATATTTCGAAAACACAACACATTTTGTTTTTCGCCTGTGGTTGCTTCATTATCATTCTACCTACATAGAGGTGAGTTATTTTCCCAATCTTCCAGTTACAACTTCAAGCCCTGGTTGAACCGATTCTGTGGTAGTGAAAGTTTTGCTAGGAAAAATAAACTGGCTCTCCAGTCTATATGCATTTACCCTGGGTTTTCAGCGATTCAAACGATGTGTTGTGGATAAACAAGGTTTTAAACAACTCCCTCTTTCCCTTGTCAAGTACACACTTTAGAGTCCATTGATTACATTAGTCAAAACGGTTGATATTCATCGTAATGCGAATTTACACACCGGAACACAAACATTTTCTGTATTAATACATAACACAAACAAAATATCATTCCTTCTTGTGGGCTCTGTTTGTGGCTCTTTACTTCTAGGAAACGACACATCATTTTGATTATGTCGTGGGCGATACAATACTAATACGCTTTATACATCTCCATTGAGTAAAGAGAATATCATGCTTGCTTGTTTTCAAGAATTTTGTTTTGGAGGCCAAACCGTAAATAAAATAAGCTGAAATGAGATGCTGAAGTGAGAGTTTAGGATGGAATATATTTATGAAGGATGATAGCGGAAAGATGTATTTATTTGTTAGTAAAATTTAGATTTTCCTAAAAAATGTCTTGTTTATACAGGTTTGGTTTTCCAACCGTCGAGCCAAGTGGCGCCGCGAGGAAAAGTTGCGAAATCAACGACGAGGCGGTGGTGGAGGTGGAGGCAGCGCTGGTGGCAGTAGTGGAGGAGGTGGAACGAACGATAACACTGTCTCTCCTCCACCTGCTACAGCCACCTCAACTCGTCCATTGCTGAACACAGGTTTCAACTCAATGTACGCCTCCCTTCCACAACCAATCGCATCTATGCCAGATTCATACAGGTAAATGAGTTTCAACATTAAAAAATATTAGTATATCTCTTTCAAAATTTTTAGTGCGTGTCCTTCATTGAATTTAAATTCGTACTGATGGTTTCCTTCCTCCTCTATATACTTGGAGCACGCTCATCGTAAAACTAGATTGTTACACTAAAAACTTTCGCTAAGCCAAACTCACATACCACACATGATTTCTAAAAAAGCTGTCCAAAAAGAATCCGGTCGGGTACTAAACCGTTGCCATACAATTATATAACCCACTATCCATCCAAAGCAAAAACCTTTTTCATACAAGAATCCTCTAGCCATTTCTTGCCTTTGCTTGTTTGGTAACTGCCTGCTTACAGCGGTTTATTCGCCGACATCATAGGGAAGGCTCATGCCAAGGTACATCTTTTGAAATTTCATCTTTCCAAACAAAAAAAAACCGGCAGCTCTATAGCCATCGCTTATTTTTATTTTAAGAGTAAATAAAACGAGAAAAAAGGTTTTCATTTTGCCGTAGAGGTCGGAAAAAGAGTTAGTTCGGAGTGTTGCCATGTTTGATGTTAACGAGTACCCCGTGGATACTCTTTTCTTTCTCTTTTTTTCTTCAGGACATTGTCCGCTTGTTTATGAATGGAGGTTCTTTTGTAGCTATATTATAATCAGACAAAGCCGAGTCTAGTTCATTTTCATCATGGATTACGCTCAGGTAGACGAGAAAAAAGTTACTCTTGCTAAATAGCCGAGCATCTATACACTCCAGTGCGGTGTCTTGTTCCAGGACAATCTGCTTACCTTCACGTGCTGTCAGATTGAAGATAGCGTACTACGTATACATTTCTCTGTAATATTCTATAGCCAGGTAATGCAAGAAGCAAATGTAGTGTTCGGCATTCGGCAAACTGAAATCTGTATTGAGGATTAACAACAATGCTGAGTTGCAAAATAATGGATAGCAAGTAAGCATACAAGAAAATTGTTGTGCATTCTCGTTTGATTTGGTACTGTAAAAGTTTATTTTGGGTTTTCCGTGTGGTGGGTTCCAAACTGGGTCGGTATTTCAACAAGAATCTATTCTAAACAATGATGATACTGATGACTGCAGCAATAGTGAACTAAGCACGAGTAAGTCTATTAAGAATTGATACATCCAAAAAAATGTTACACAATGGAAGGGAAGGGTGCGAGTAGTGATGAAGAAAAGGATTCGGCAAACGATAAAAATGAACCGATAGGGTTTTTAAAAGGCAGTTTTTATTTGTTCTATTTTGTAGCTCGTTTGAGAATGCCGCAAAAAAATGTATGGTAGCCAAGGGAGTTCTCTTGGTGAAAATGATTCTTATTTAAAAAAATTTGGTTTATTCTGGTGCTAACCTACAACACTTACGACTACGCAATTGCAAGTACATGTTCATAATAAAAAGCTCATGTTATTGTCCCCATTAGGAAATGGCTTCATCACAAGAGATGATGATCCCAATTTCCTTTTCGAAATACATAATGATACGGATAGATCATGGAAAATGATAATAGGACTGTGTAGCACAAGACGGAGAAAAAGTTGCATATTATGTGATGCACACTCTTTTGTCGCTTGCCGCTTCCGTACAAAAGACATTTTTCATAGCATAGGGAATGGATAGACGAAGCAGACTTTGTGTTGGGATCGTGAGGATAATAATGATGATGACGGTGGTCGAGCCGTGAAAGGGTTCATCTCCACTCTGTTTTTTTACAGATAGAGAAAATGTTGAAAAGCTGCATAAAATTCATTAAAGCGCCCTAACAACTCACAATAACAAACAACAAGAGCAACACTAACCGGCGACTGGCAAAATGAATAGATATCATCAGCCCTGATGATGATGATCGTCATCATCTCGTCATGTGATGATGAGCTGAGTTAGCTGTATGGCAAAGCGAGCAAGTAAAGTGCACACATGCCTTGACTAGCAAGCATGCAAACAGACAAGAGTATGGAATTTCTTTTTCGCCTTATGTTTAGGGGTGTTGGTGGGCGTAATCCTTATTCCTACTCTAGCATCAAATTATTATTAGATTGGGCCTAAATCATCTCTAAGCCACTGCCTTCTTTCCTTTTTGTCCTGTTTAACACACAATCAACCACGCTCACTTGCTCATCGCTCATCTCTTGTGGCTACACAAACTGCAGCCAGTCACTCGTGCAAGGGAAACGATGCAAAAAAGGACGCTCGTGATTGTTTTAACGCAACCATCTAAGTAAAATTGGTGTGCGGGCAGGCATACGTCGTTGCAATTCTAAATGTTGCAATTCCAAGTTTTGGTATTGGAGTCATTTAGTCAAGGTGGAGATTTATGCAAAAACCTTTTGGATTTTGGCAAAAGGAAACCATTTGTACGTAGAAATGCGACTCTAATGATGGACTCGTTAGAAGTTTGCGGTTTTTCATAAACTAAACAAAATTGAATGAGTGGTGGGTTTAATGAATGTGGTCGTTTTTAAAATATTACAGCTCGATGACAGGTAGTCTAAGTAGCATGGGAAGTAGTTGCCTGCAGCAGCGCGAGGCAGCCCATCCAGCAGCCAGCTATTCGTACATGTTTGGAGCAGATCCATTGACATCTTTGGGATCGTACGGAAGTAGAGCACCCCACTGTGGATCTGGTCAAGGTTCCGTCTCCGGAGGCGTCAACTCACATGCCTCATATGGAGCCAATACACCGTCGTCACATGGGGGTGCAGCAAGCCAATACCATGGTCAGTATTCACCTCTCACCTTAACACATGGTTATATTACAATTAAACATTTTAACTTTTTACCGGTGGACGTTATAGTGAATAAATAATGGGAACATTTTGTTAAAATTATTGGTTTTGTATATTTTCCAATTAACAGGAGTGATATCAGCCGGAGTTTCAGTTCCCGTTCAGATTCCCAGCCATGGGCCAGATCTAGCGTCCAACTATTGGCCACATCGGCTCCAATGACAACCGTACCACTAGAACCAAAAACGACGGGACTACTTCGACGACAGCAACTGTAAATTATCGTAAGGTATAGAGGAGCCAGGCAGTTTGCAATTTCCATAATGCACACTGTAAAACAATCCAGAAGTTTTTCATGCATGCCAGCAATCACCAGATAAAAAGCACAATAAAAGATTGTTGCATTACTCTCGTCGTCTACTACCCTACTCATTATCGTATTTGCCCTATTGTTATAATCAAAAATTTACTTAATTGAACTCGCAGAACCATGCTCTCTCCAATCTACTATACACGGTGTTTATATTCCATAGAAATATTTAATGAATACTGTGTACAAGTACATAATCCAAACCAAGTTTTAAGATTTTTTTTCATTCAAATATTTCGAGATGTGAGCTCGGACTAGTAAAAATCATTATCTATTTATTTACATCAAAGAAAATTACAAAACGAGGTCACAATATGCGTTTTCGAAGGGAATCCCCGAGGATGCAACACATCACCGGGTATATAGTAAAAACCTAATAGGTCGTATTCGCGAATATTTCGTATCTTTATATGAACATGTTTCACCAAAGCGAGAAAAAGGTCTTATTCTATACATTTTATAAACAAATTTTTTTTCCTGAAAAAAGTTTTCTGCAAGCTGACAAAAACAGTTAAGTCGGAAATATTTCAAAACAGTTTTAATATTCAGAGCCATGAGAACCAAAGTAAAAAAATCAGGTCAAGATGAAAACGACTCTGGAGTATAGTAGCACATACACTTGAGATTTTTTGCATTTTTCGATTTGAAACGGCAAATGCAACTGTGACTAGATTCTTTTTTGAAGATAAAGTCGAACAGGTAAACACGAAACATGTTGAGGGCAAACTATTTATTTTGCTTGAAAAGCTACCTGTTGTATCAATAGTATAAAACAATGAATTCGTTACAATCAGCCGAGGCTTGTCGTTTTTTATTAGTTAAGTCGAGTATTTAGCTTTAGCATCATGTTTTGATAAAAACGTTTACAATTTCCTTGAGTCAAACACGGTTACACTTAGTGTGGTAGAATGTAAATGAATGTTTCCAAAGTATCTACAATAATTTTTGGCGGTCTAATAAGTGTACATGCTAGAAGTATATCAAAACTACGTACCACAACAATTCCCCGTCCCCATAATATTATTCATGTTCTCGACCCTTTCCAATGAAACACATAAAATTAATTGTGCTACCTATGGAGGAAGTGTCACAGCTCTAAAATGTCGACATTCTCGATCTCGTGCATAAACCATTTTTGGTCCGTTAACTTGTTGACTATTCCTTGGTATTCATACCTTCGTCCCCAAATGATCTTACTTCAAGAAGACGTCATTGTTTTATTACTTGCAGTAGCTGATGGCTTAAAGTATACAGAATATTTACGCGCAAATATATTCTCATTTTCATCAATTGTTGTAATCAATCGTAGCCATATTTCATCAGAAAAAATGTTTTGAGTGGAGTCACAGGGTCAACTATTTATCTACCAAGTTAGCATACAATGTTGCTTCAGAAAATAAAAGGGCAAACGAAAAATTGGATTACCCATATGTCTTCTCTGCCGTTTGCAGGCACAGGATTTAGAATGATTTATATCGTTAGCTATGGCGCCCCGCTTGAATACAATATTTAATCATTTTTAATCCATTGCTAGATGTAATAACCTTCCTTAGTTTCACTCAGGATCTATGCAAATTTCAAGGCGCATACGAAGATTTTCGTGTAACTAATGCGAAGTATTTTTTGCTGAATGTATTAGTTCATCGGGGAAATCTGAAACATTGTATCGTGATACATAAAAATATACGCATTTGTACTTTCCCAAGCCCAATCACAGTAAATGGTCAACTTTGAAAGAGAATATTTTGAGATACCTAGAAAATTATACGACTTTAATTGGATAGCAGTTTACGTCCATAATTCCAACAGTGTAATCTCACGTCTCTTTGTGGAAACGGCTCAAATTGAGTGAGATCGCTGCTGTTTTCTTTTCAAAATAGTACACACAAGAGTTTTGTGAACTATTTCCACGAACAGGGCAAACCATACATCCATACCTGTTTTTAGGACATAAGGCTATGAAAATCAATAATCAATACATAATTTTACACTCAATGCTTTAATAATTACATTGTTATTGCATACGGAAATCAAATTATATCAATCTCTCGGTCCCTTGTCATTGTAGTACTTTTTGAGTGTAACTTTGTACAGCTAGTATTTATTATATAAGTTTCGTAATCATATTTTAGTCAGCGTATTCTCGGTGGTAAAAATTGGTTACGAAACTACCACACTATGATTAAAACTCATCTGTGGTTCGATTCGTATGACGACAGACAGTCGCTATTAGATTTTTGTCAGCATAACACTCCTTTTAAAGTTACGTGTACGATTATGAAAAAACTATTTGTGAATAATATTGTAAGCTAAGGTAGATAGACTAGTTACCAAAATGTATACCGCCATAGTAATCAGTATGGTGTTTTGATGTGCAGCAACAAAATCAAGTTAAAAGTATACAGCTCCTGAAGGTTTCCTAGCCTGATTGCCCACCATATGCATTTCTACATTTCGATGATACTCTAGTTATGGATATTATACAACTAGTGTTATATTGATGGTACCCAAAATTATAATTATAAATAGTTAAGAACTAAGTCTAGCCTACATTTAATCCTACCAGAATGAGTACATATTTAAACTACAACTTGATGATGATTACGATTGAAAGAAAATAAAAATAAATAAAAAATCATTGTAGTGTCTAAAAACCATAACAATTGCCGCTGAAACAATTTCATTTCATTTAGTATGTGAATCATGCACATCACCAGCACTAATAATAATCTTTTGCAATTACATCTGCTTATAATTACAATCAATACTCATCTCTTATCAACTCGCAACGATTTATTTTCTATCCATATGAGATTAGAAAATAACTGGAGTACTTAATAAACTTGTCAAAGCATTTTTTCCTCTTGTTACGCGATGCTCAACTTAATAACGAGAACTGATTCGTTTCCCGTTTTTATTTTCTGGGACTAAACATTTTGATCGAGTTACAAAACTAGCCCATCCTGCCCTCAATTTCCCGCATGGACGACCAAAAACCACCACTTCACCACCAGTTCCACTCCAACCGTTGAAAAACATTATTTACTACATCCATTTATTTTAAATGAGAGTAAAAAACCAAAGCCCCGTGGAGTTATCTTCACTCGTCATCGTCATCATCATTGCAGATCATTCCAGTTAGTCATCATCATCGGGGACATGATGATTCTCATCACTCAATTGACCAAATTTCAATCGAGTTCCCCATTCCATTTCACTGCTCTCTACTTTGATCTTTTTCAACCAGAGTTGTTTCGTGACTCTCTCTCCTTTGCCACTACTCGTCTACAACCTCTTGAGTAAATGCAATATGTGGTACTTGCATTACTCCCAAAAAGACCAGTTGCTGTAAATTGCCAACTTGAAGGGGCTTCACTAGCTATAAGTGAGTTTTCGTAACTGTTACAAACCAACTAAAAAATGCAACCTATATATCACTCTACATTACGAAAGCACCCCAAAAGAGGCTGCCGAAAGGATTGACTTGTTACTATGGCCAATGGCATCATCATTATTCATTATTATTCATATTTTTCAAACATTTAAACTTCAAGTCATGACCGGGTGTTGCACTTCTATCCAGATGAGATCCACTCCAGCTTGGCCCATTAATGCTCATTAGAAGTTAGAAAAAGTTCTAACTTTAGCTATAATAACAAATAGCTTAGAATAACTCCGTATGAATTCCAGCGTGAAAATAAAATCGAAGCTGTGTAGTGACTTTCTCGGACGATATGAAGGTTTATCAATTGCTCAGACGGTAATATTTATGGCAAGAAAATTATGGTGCAAAAACATCGGATTTGAAAAGTAAAAACTCATTTTTATTCATATGACCGCCAACGAGAATAAGTAATCTAACAGAACAGAAATCAAAAGTGTAGTCCTATATGCTTCGCCTTTTATCCAAGATAATTCTTTAATACCCTGAAGTTATAATTCATCTTTACTAATATCCCAAAGTCTATTTTTGTATTTTTTTTCATTCTTTTACATTGGTTAAGTTACTCTCAAGAGGGGACTTGTTTCAGAGGCCGCTTGGCTGGTGGTTGCGACCGAGGTTATGACAGGCTCATAACCACTTTCATATTTTTGTTGTGATTGAGATGGTGATAGCTCCTGAGGATAACGAGGGTATTGCGGAGGTGGCGGTGGAAAGGGAGCCCTACCCTTTTCTCGCCACAGTTGAAACAGAATGCCGACAGATGACAAGGTAACCCAAACAATGGTAAGCACCAAATCTGCACAAAAAACAAACAAACAAAATAACATTGAAAAAATGCTCATTCGGAAAGCAGATCCTATCTACTTAAATATGTAATCGATTCTCTCACGGTGAATTATGGTCAGAAGAGCTGATTCTTCTGCAACAATACTTTTGTTTACTTACATAAACCACTTTGATAAGTTTTCATATTCAGTTTCACCGCCACAAGTTAACTTAGCTTTGTTCTGATACTCTACGGCGGTGTCGTCTTATATGATCTCCACTGTGAAAGGGAGTGATACAGAACGAAGACCTCCTTCTGGGAATGGATACTAAACCCCACGTACTACGCACTCCTGATAAGTAGTGCTCTAGTTTTCTTTCTTCTTCTAATGCAACAACACATGAAAATGATAGAGATCTTGCTAATGAATGGATCCCCCATTTACCTGTTCATCAAGAGAACAGACAATATGTCATCAAGACATACTTAAAGCATGCCGCATACAAAAAACCCTCTTTCATCGACGGGCTTGTCTCCGCATACCGAAAAACAATTGGAATCACTTGATAGGCATGGTATTACCCGGAACATAATATTTCCTTATAATAATGATCTGAGGGGAGGGCGAAGGATATGAATAATTTGAGTCAATATGATGCATGTCTCAATGAATGTTCGATGCGGAAATGTGTTATTATGAGTGTCTCTAGAGGTGGCAAGTGACAAGTGGGGACATTCTCAACATGTTTCAACCTGCAACACCTAGTTGAAAAAATAATACTATCTGTGACCCAAGGTGGCTCAATCGGTGACGCTGACGATGCAAAATAACAGGAAAAATGAGTGGACAATATAAAAATGTTGGTAGATTGTGTTTAGACTACATGTCATGAGATGTCTTTATGCAAAATAAAATGCCGAAAATTGACAAATATTCACACAGATTGTCCAGGATATTATGAGTAAAGATAAAGATATATTATTATCAAAGATATTGTATAAAATTCAACTCTCAAGTTTCATCCCTCACATTGAGAAGTAGAAAGAATTTTGTACTTTGTTCGTAATCATAAACTGAAAATGTATTCGCCAGAGACAGGTAGGTATTTTCAACTGATAAGAACATCGACCTAGGCTCATTGTTGATGATTAGAAAAGATTTTTGTTAATCTTTATTCAGAAGACATGTCGGTCATGTAATCCGTAAGAACTATTCTTCTCCATTCAAAAGAACTTAAAAATGTGTGGTATTGTAAGGAACGTCGCCTGCTTAGTGCCTATTGATTTTACAACTTTACAGTACATTATTGAGATTACGGAGTAGATAAAAATGCAAGTTGTTTTGCTTCGTCATTTCGTTTCGCTATCATCGCCAGTCAAATCAAGTCACAGTTTACCTACAGGGGTGCGAAAACACAGGCATAGAAACCAGAACTTCGTTTCGAAATAAACGTTTCATTAGTATTCAAAATGTTGAATTTTCAACCCAAAGTAAATGCGTCTTCTTGACAGTTCACTGTGTTCGTTTGAGTCAGTTTCTTCAGTAAACTTCGGCATAGGTATACCAGTATAGAATAAATTTTATCTGATAGCAGCCCATATTTTCATCCTTATTCTTCAATTGAAGATTATACTTGAAACACAACTGGGAACGCAAATGATCCTCCTAGCTTCTCATTAGAATTTGAATTTGGGGCATGCTGAGGCAAATGAATAAATTCATTCTGTATCACGCCTTAGTAAACCCTATAATAAGAATATAAAAAAACGCTAATAAACCAGGTAGACTTCAATTGAATCCTTCACCTTTTCATAAAAAGGGATTGGATTGTTTCATCATTTCGATCGATCAGAACTATTGAATAGTAAACAAATAAGAAAAATAATAACGATCAATATAATGATGATGCGTACTCGCAGCCATTATTTTTAATGATGTGTCAATTCGATGATGAATATTTCATACTTTCCCTCCAAACTCGTGCTTCTGCACGCTAACTACTCCGTGTTCTTAGAATGGTTACTCCACGTAAAGTATGGAGTTTGAGATTGAAATATAATGAGCACAGACAATGGATAGCGAATGCCAATGATTAGAATGGTTACTCCACGTAAAGTATGGAGTTTGAGATTGAAATATAATGAGCACAGACAATAATGGATAGCGAATGCCAATGCACAACAAGTAAACTATACTATGAGCCTGTGATGATTATGATGAGCCTGAGTGGACGATGATCTACAAAAAAAACATACTCACCCTTCGTTTGAAACGGCGGGTCAACAAGGGCAGTCCGAAAGTCTGGGCTCGTTGCTCTCCTCAAAATGTTGAGAACAATAAACTTCAAATTAGCTCCGATATAATGGTCAATCGGAAGGATGAGTAAATACGATCCCAATACGGATGACACGACAATGCTTGTCTAAAACGTAAATAAACAAAAATAAAATTAAGCAAAAACAAAAACAAATCGTGTAAAATTCACACAAAAAAAAACTTTTCCTACGGGGCTACGAGTAGAGACACCCGAACTTTATTATTTATGAGGAAAACATAATCAGTGATTATACTGGTTAAAAGAGAGTCAAAGAAAATCCTTGCGTAATATTTCTTAGAAGAAATGAGAACGTTTAGGTTGACAAGATAAGCAAGAAATTGTGTTTCTTCTGCGACAAAGTCAGTTTCCAA
>VICI01000245.1:0-47499 GCA_019593645.1 Akabosia matsudoensis
TTTTTTTATAGCTAGGCTAAGCTCAAACATTGTGAATTCCTGGTCAAGCTCTAGGCAGACTTGATGTTCACTCTGATTCAGGCTTTCATAGCTCTGCTCACCTTCACATTTGAAAACATTCATGAAATGTTCTCTCCACTTTTCTGGTTCTATTTCCCCGTATAGTAACTTCGTTTTCTTCGTCCTATACATGTTTATCGCCGTCCAAAATGAGTTGCTGTCTTTGGCTCCTTGTATGCATTTGACTACAATTTCAAAGTATGCTTTCTTCTTCGAATTTGAAAGCATAAGATATCTCTCTTTTGCTTTCAACATCTCTTCTTTACAAAACAAGTATGCCGTTATGTCCTCTTTCACTGCAAATTTTCTGAATTGTTTTACTTTTCCTCTATATTCCGCTTTCGCTCTTGATAACTCATGATCTGACCAAACCAGCCGGTCGCCAAGGCACTTGTTGTTACTATAAGCACTTTCGGTACGGAGACCTGCTTCCTCTGCACACTTAAACAGTAGGTGGGTTAGTGCTTTGAAATCAGGCACTATGGTTTGTGCTCGGTGCTTGTGTAGGGCTTGTAAGAACCGCAACCTGGACTTTTCCTCCCATTTTATTCTCTTAATTGAAACGTTTGTATTATCTTGGCGTTCCTTTCCTAACTGTGAAGATATGTGTGCATGATGAGAATTTTCATTCATGTTTACTTTAAATTCCTGGACTTGAGCAAATCTTTCGTTTCTAACGAGGCACAAATCTACACAGCTGCTGCCGTTTCTGTTGCAGAACGTAAATTCCCCTAACTCGTCACCGTTTACGTTTACCATTGCACACTGTATAGTCTGGAAGCGCTGTCAGGAGTAATTTCCCCCTCTCGTTTACTGTTCCGTCTTTACTCCTTCTAGTTTTCGTAGATGTGCACATCCCTCCAATTCTTGCATTAAAATCCCCAATTATTATATCCGGTTGTTTTCTATTTACAAGCCTCAGGAACCGTTCAAACTTTTCGTTGAAGTGAGGGGATGGTGAGAAGTACCCAAATGCCACCTTATAATATTGCGAGGTCTTAGAGCGTATATGTGCAAAAATAAATTCGTCTTCTTGAGAACAATGATCCAACACAAACTTTGATTTTTCTATCGCGAGTAGTATTCCTCCACTACATCTCCCCTTTGATTTATTTCTTGTCGCATTTATAAATTTAATGTCATGAGTTGAGCACAGACTTTCAAACCACGAACAGTCTTTTATTCTTTGATAATCACTCCACGTTTCTATGCAGCAAAACACATCTGCGACACTTTTCATTTCCGCAATCTTAGTAAAACCATTTTTCAATAAACCGTCACTGTTCCAGAACTTAATGTTGATTTGCTCTGATGTTGTTGAGCAGTCACGATGGCCAGCTACCTATTTGATTTTACGCTGCATTGGCTGCAGCTTATCCCCTTCTAGCACAAACTCATCGCCGCCTTTAATTGCTAGTGAGCCTGTTTTAAATCTTATCGTTACAGTTTTCCCTTCTCCCCTTAGCTCCTTTGCGAACTTTCTGAGTAGCCCATTTCGGCGTCTTTCATCTTGATGCAGGTCTTCACTTAGGTAGAAAGGGTGGCCCAGTTCCTTCCGTTTTTCCCACACGTCTTGTCTTTCGCACAGGTCATTAAAAATTATTTTTACTCGCCTTGATTCATCTTTTGTGGGCCCTATCCGGTATGCTGTGTTGATTTTTACTGTTTGTGCCAGTTTGGTTTGGAAGAGGCTGACCACTGACTTTTTCAACTCTGTTGGCGTCTCTCCGTCCTTGACTTTAAGCCCAAGAAGAAACAGGTTCCTCTCATTTACTTTTTTGTACATGGACTGATTTTCCGATTGGAGGACCTTCACCTTGTCTTCTAGGACTTCCACTTTCTCGCTGAGCCCTTCAATAGCAAGATTCTGTTCTTTTACCGCCTTCCGTAGCTTATCAATTTTCCTGTTGACCTGGGGGATCATTGGGAGGTATTTCTGGCAAAGTTCTTCCATGGTCATTCCAGCTGCCGCTGCGGATTCGTCACCTTCCTGAGAATCATCCAGGTCGATGTCCACCTCATGGTTACTTTTTGGGCGTTTGGTTGGTCCGTTCATTTTCATGTATAAGAAAACGATTCAGCAGTAAATTTTCCCAATGCACAGATGATTAATTCGCATCAAAAAAAAAAAAAATTTTTTTTTTCTTCTTTACCCTGAAGCCAGCCCTACACTGCACCAGACAGACTAGTGTGCAGGCAGGGTATTGCGGTTGACACCAATCAGACTTTCGTTCCTGACTGATTGTATACTGGCGAATAATTAGTTTTTTTGTGTAGAGCTGATACTCTTTATATACAGAGCTTGCTTGTTATTTTATATTTTCAGAAATACGCTTGAACTACTGAAAAATAAATAATTTACTGCAGAGCTCTTTTTTGTTTACGCACACTCAGCTGCTCAGCTCGCACGTCCGTAAAAAAATGAAGCAGTATAAACACTAGAAGCCCACAAAATATTGGTTTTATACGTGTTTTTATACATTTATCTGACTGAGTCTTTAACCGAAAAGATAAGCTAGCGAGAATATAATACTTTTTTTGTATTTGCAAAGCTACTTGAATTACACTTACGGTCATCTTACGAGGTTTCTTTTGGGTTGTTATTCTTGTTATTTTGCTTCATGTGTCATGAAAAAAATGAATATGGCTTGTCGCAAAGACATAAGATGAGACTCTTTTTACCCCACGCCAAAGCTGCATCAATCCGGCTTTACTTGTTTTCAGTTTTCTGCTTGAGGTCCTGTTGTTTCCTTCATGACCAAGTTGATTTTGAAGAGATGGTCATGGTGGCAGTACTTGATTACCAGGGGGAGAAAAAGCGCACAGAATTTAAGCAACAAAGAAAGACGGGTTGTTATTTCGCCATGTTTTTAACCAATTTTTCATGGCATCTTGAAGCAGTTAATGAAAAGCCCTGGTTCTTCCACAAAAGAAGAGTCCACTTATATTCCTAACCAGCCATCAATACTACTTCCCTCTGTCTTTTTATTCATTCCCCGTGAAGAAATAATTGTTATTATGGTCATCAGCAACACTACTAAAGTACCGAATAATTTTTTTGACCGTGGAGGTGTACACACTATAAAAAACCATGCATTTTTGTTTTCATCTGATGCAGTTACTCTAGTAAATCACGGAACGACTGTGTTATTACCAAGTTTTCCCTTTTTCGTCTTTGAAGACGCAAAAAAAAACCAGCAACGATGAAAATCACACGAGCGTGCATGTATCCATGTCGAATACATTCATCCGCTTTTGTTGTTTCGCTATCTGTTTGACGGATGATATCTTTGAAGGTGAAAATGACAAGAGGAGAAAAAAAAGTCTATTACCATTATTACATGGTACTTGGTACAAACAAGTACAGTCTCACAAGTAAGTTAGTACAACTATTTCCAGCCAGTTTTTTTTCCGACACAATGACGCACCTCGGTTGGAGTTTTAAAAAATGATTCTGGTTTTTTATCGTGATGGCTGAGATACCCAATAATATTGTTTTGTTACGCGAAACAACAAGGTATTATAGTATATGGTACGTGTTTTTATTATCCAGGTACCCGCAAGAAAGACTACGCTTGCTTCGCTTTCGCCTATCATATTTTTTTGTCAGGAGTTACCATGAAAGAGAATAGTCAAGTGCTGTGCACACGCGATAGTTGAAACTAAATGCAAGATGGTTAAGTTGCATTGCATCCCGAAATGAAAAACTTTTTGTTTCATGAAGCTCTCCATTATCTTGTAGGTATTATGCACGTATAGCAATTTTTTTACGCAGCAGTGGGAGAATCGTAACGAGTTTTTTTTTTGTTAGCAACAGTTGAATAATTTTTCACTTGACTTTGGAGAAAACTCGTTGAAAACACAAAGTGATATTATCGTTGGGAACGTGGATAAAGTGCTGAGAAAATTGAAGGCGCATAATTGTTTTGTTTTTACTTTCATGACTCTCGTTCCAGCCTAGTTTTTCGCCAGAATATCAAACAAAATGTGAATCAAATTTACATAGAGGAGGATCAGTTAGTCTGTCTACCTGATATCATCCATGAAACTTTTTTTTTGTAGTACGCAATTGCATGCTTAAAAGGAAACATGAAGTACCTGAAAAAATATAAATAGACCTCGGTAGAATTAGTTTTGAACGACAATTTGAATAGAAGTGATATGACAGCGGTGCTTGCACAAGGGGGAGAGATAAGAAAGAGTAAACTACGCATTTTCTGTTCGCTTCGAAAATGATCTGGAACATGAAAAGCCAAGTAAAAGCTTGTGGTGTTGATTAGTCTGATGCAGAATGCATCACGGAATGTGTTTTGGTGTGGAAGATAAAAAGAGATGGCTCACAAGTGTGGACTCTGCTGTGCAAATAAAAACATGATTGTTTTATTTTATTTAAAATAGATAAAAAAGAAAAAAACTGCCTTGTTGAACTCCTCACCCCACATGTGTCTCGTATATTTTTTTATGGGCAGCGGTTGGTTGGCTTAAAGTTTTGAATAGTCACAAAAAATATGCATGCTGTACCACCACAGCTTTGGCTGGATAAAATGGCACATACGCGAACAAACAAAAACCAGTCTTGGTATTTTGTTTACCCTGAAGTGCTGAAGATTTAAGAGAAAAAATATGGTATTTTTAAAACTATTCAGAGCTTTTTACGCATTAATTTTTTGTCAGTTTACTGACGAGGAATGTATATATTTGATATAGATTTTGATAACATGCCTTCCTAAACTATAACCCTGGCTGGTTATAAGGCCTTCACATAATGTTACCATCAAAATGTGATGAGGATATCCTCCTACTCAATAATAATCCTTGAATATGAGTATGGGCAGTAACAAAATTACAATATTTTTTATTTTCAAATCTTGAGATTATCGTTCGACCGTAATTCCATGCAGTAGTGTGCCCATCAACATCATTAGCATGATCGTCATCAATAGCTCTCAACTTTGATATGATTGGCACACCAATCAAAAAAGGCTAAGGTTGACTAGGAAAAAAACGCTTGGTGTGTTTTATTACGAGCTCTTTTTGCCGTCTTCTCCAGAGTTAATTTTTGACTGGTAACCCCATAAAAAAACTGATGTTTTTATGTGTGGAATCATCATGATTCATTATGATTACATGAGTTACGCTTCGTTAGCACAAATATAATCTACGCCAACGGTCATACTCTTACTTAGTCCCCATTGGATTATCCTTTTTTTTAAACTTGGTATCAGTCAAATGGTTCAGATAAAAAAACAAAAAAAAAAACTGTCTGATAAGACAAGAGTTCAACTTGAATTGATATGAAATGGAATATAAAAAGCTTTATTTTATTCTCCCTTAAAAATGTACGTGCGTAGTTGATTACACGGTCATCAAATTTCCAAGTAAAATGAAAGTCATTGTGTAATTGGTGCGTACTTTTAAACTGGATCCTTACAAGGAACTGACATTGTAAGTGAAAACGCTCATCTCCAGCAAAATAACATAAAGTTTTGATAGAACAAAGTAATGTATTGCTGGCAGAATCCAGAAAAATATGTCAAGTCACGTAGGAGGATGCTTTTAAAGTCAACGTGACACAACTAGTGTGCGCCTGTGTGTGGAATATGTATTTATGGTAAATAACACCGCGTATTGATTTTGTTTGACAAGGTAAAACTTACAAAATATTAGAGGAAACGTGTAATTCGAGCGTGCATTTCCTAACATCCTTTACGAAAAGAGCGTGGTAAAAGAGCTACGACCACACGACAAACATCCTCGACATTTGCTAATCCATCAAAATTCATAAATATCATCCTCATATCCTATCACACGCGGAAGTTTCATAAGACACTTGAGCATACATTATAACTGCTCAACATGGTTTGGTAAGCTTTTTTTTGAGCTTCTGTTTAACGTACAGGAAAAAGTGGGGAACTCGGTATTTTGGCGATTGAAATGCATTCTCGCATCAGTCATGCACAGAAGAATATGATGAAGCTGCTTATTAGGTTTTTTTTTTTGAATGAGACGTTATGATAAATATTATGTTTGGGCTATTAGTGGCTTACAAAGAATAGGTATAAAAGAAACAGTGCTGTTTTTAGACCTTGTATACAAATTTGTCAAGGCGGAAGCGAAAGATTCTTTTGCTGGTGAGTGTATTTTTTGTCCTCTTTTGGGGCATGAGACAAAAAAAGGGAAACAAGCAGGTTGAATTAGCGGTACTCAAGTTTTCCTCACAATCAGTATCATTTACAGTCATAAATCATGTATAACAGAGAAAAAATAACACGTAAGATAATTTCAGTTACCGTTTGAGCTATTTTTAGCTATAAAAAATGTGCGTAAAAGTTATAGTAGTTGCGTGAGGGGATAATTTGCGAAAGAGACGTGGTATGGTTTAAATGTGTCTTTGTGGAGAGTTTCTTGTGCGAAAAAAAATATGCACAAGAAATTATGAGCCGAGAAGCACTGTTAAAAGGTGCATACTGTAAAAAACGGTTACATTATTTATGAGATATTTTTGGTGGCTGTAAACATTTGAAAAAATATTTTGAAAGGTAAGACAATATTTGAAAAACAGACAGACAGACGACGAGAGTGGAATGGAATGTAAAAAAAACATGGCGAAGAATGAAGCAACCAGCCAAATAAACATGTACAGAAACAATTAAAGCTAATCAGTAGCTGAAACTATTTAGCAAACAGTTAAAAAATTTTACGGCTCGTTTGCATTAATGTCTAGTTTTTACTATCTAAATCAATTAATAGCGTTTAAATTTCGTGTCTGAAAGGATTTTCGTAGTCTACACAAACTTGTAACTTTTTATGAGAAAAACTTTGCCTGAGAAAAAGGACACAAACTTAGCTAGTTCTTTTTGGTAGTCACAAACATTATGAGAAATACTTTTGTTGACTCCTGAGGGAAAAAAAGAACTTTTTATAACATTTTAATGAACAAAAATAAAGTAAAATAGAAATAAAACTACACTCCAAAAATACATATATATTTTATCAAATGTTAGTTCGCAACAGTGACAGTACAAAAAAAAATGGATTCGGTTTTGTAACAATATTTTTTTTATCACAATTAAAAGGGTTACAGTTTAAACTGCTCAATATATTTAGTTCACTAATTGGTTAATGTTGATACCTTCAGTACTGCAGCTCTCTAACCTCTATTTTTATCTTTTCTATTCCACAGGTTTCACTTTGAACCAAGAAAAGCCATTATATTTTTGACAAGCGACAACCAAAAAGCAAAAAAACAACTTTAAGGCAATTATAATCTGATTTTTATTAGTATATTTGTCAACAATTATCAATCATCTCCACCAAAACAAAAAACTCCATTACACATCATCTCGTCTAGTCCCTTAATCAAAAAGAGATATACTAACCAAGTCTTTAAAAATCAGTTTAATTTCCTAAAACTGCGAAGGACTACAAATACAAACCATTAGTCAGTTGTACCACCGTTACAAAAACAACAACATTTTTCTTCCAAATAAGGAGAGACGGAAGCATTTTCAAAGTGCGTTCCAAAAACCTCGCCACCTCTCTTTTTTTGAAAGGAATAAATCCTTCGCGAGTGCGCTTTTCCAAATCAAAGTGTTTTAAAAACTTTTGGTTAAAGAAAATTTAAGAAAAAGTCAAACAACATCCACGTCAAGATTGCGATTGAACTTTCGAACGACAAAAACAAAAGTTTTCGCCACTTCAGTATAGTGTCTATCTTGTTTTTATTACAATTTTCCAAAAAAAAAGTCCAGTCAAAGCAGTGTCATTTGCAATATTTATTTTAGGAAAAAAATTACAATCCTTAATTGTTTTTTCTCTGTGTTTTGTCTTTTGTCGAGATACGGGTTCTCGTGTGACAGTAAAAAAGAGTATAAGTCAGAGAATTGTTATTGTTTTAAAGAAAGAAAATATTAATTAATCTCTCCCTTGATGTGATAAAACAAAATACAAAAACTGTACACAAGTCATTTTGTTGTTCAATCTTACAAATCCAGAAGAACTAACAAAAGTCAGCATAAAAGCAAGCAAAAAAAGATATAGTCGTTTTTTCTACAGTTTTTTTCTCTCTTGAATCCTTGTTATAGTGCATTTAACTGAAACTGATGAATATTTTTTGTTTCTCGGTAAAGTCCTCCAAGTTAATTGTGAATTACCATTAAAACTGTCTAAATGATAACGAATACTACTGGGATCTCACATTTTACAATATCGTCATCTTCATCGTCTTAATCATCGTCGTCAGTCCAAGAATAGAAAAAACACTCTCAGATCAAGCCAGTTTTTGTGCGCAGTATTTTTAAAGTATAAAAATATAATTAGATTTCTATAAGCAATTTCGTCTACTAATAGGACATAAACAAGTGTTTGAATAGGATAATAGGATTTAGCAATCACTACTCAGTTTTTGTTGTTTAGGCCTAATCAATGTGCAAAATTGATTAGGCGACCAGCCCGAAAACCCTCACCACTAAGTGCGGAGAGGAAAAGCGTTAAACGTTTTCCGTTGAGCGCTTGGAGATCTCCTTATGTTGGCGTCAGGCGGCTCAGTCCATAACAAATCTAGCTCTGACCTTTTGTCATACCTCTCACGGTACACGTCTTATCATCATCCTGATGCAACCCAGGCTTCAGAAGTGACTCAAAACTCAAACGTGAATAGCTGTTGTTGCCGTTTGCCAGCTACTGGAGTCAATGTCGTCGTAGCAGACCTCAGTCTTCTTTTAACTCCTAGTTCGCCATTTGTGGAAACAGACAAATTTTCGTGTCGTAGAAGATCAGGATCCTCAAACTGTCATAATTACAAAGTTTTCGAGTGTCGCGTAAAGTTTAAGTCATGAAAGAGGAAATTTCCGTAGCTGTTCGATTCTTGAGTCGACTCATCGAGACGAACAATAGTTTGCATAGTAGTAGTGTGTCTGCTGCTGCTGCCAACAATAGTTCTAGCAATGGCAGTGCATCTTCGTCAACCTCTTCCTCTCCCCCGGTGGCCGCTACAAAGAGTATTGAGAAGGAGCAGTTGGAGGTGTTCAAGGAGCGGTTGGCCGAGTTGTTGAGTGAACGATTCCAAGACCACTGGTTTCCTGACAAGCCTTCCAGGGGTCAGGGATATCGGTGTATTCGACTGAATGAAAGTGATCGCAAGGACCCGGTTATTGACAGGGCGGCTACCCAGTGTGGCCTCGCCTACGAACAACTCCATCTCCCCGCCGAGCTCACCATTTGGGTGGACCCGAAAGAAGTCTGCTGCAGGTAAGCCAAAAGGGCTGGTCTCTGTGTGTGTCTGTGACTGGCTCACAAAAAAACGCCTTTTGACCACATTTTCTACAATTATGACAATTTGGGTTTGACCTTTGGTTAGATTTGGAGAGCATCAAGGGTCCTTCTGCACCTTAGCATCTTTTAAGAATGGCAGTGGTGAGATCTTCCTAGACCAAGTTAACTTTGAGGAAATTCATAAGAAAACATTGGAGCAGAAAGAAAAAGTAAGTTGCAATTTGTTTCTTTTTTTATTAATGCCCATCAGTTGAATGTACAATTTTCCCTTTTGGGAATCGCATGTGATCCCCTCATTCATAATATTTTCCATCAATTTTATCGACAATCGATGTCATCATCATAATCCTTGCCTTGTTCGGCTACTAACAAGTAATGGCGATGACACATGGTTACTTTTATTGGCTGTCTTCAACTCAAGGAGTGCTCACACGTTCACAAGCTCAGGTCCCATTAGTTTTGTCGATGTCCTTTAGAAACTGGCAAACAATGAAAACTTCTCTCGCACCATCTCTCAGCCCCAACAACCTTCTCTCTCACAAGTCTTACAAATAAAATAGTAAGAACCAAATGAAAAATCGTGTGTGTGCAATATGGCAAAAATAATATCACATATGCCATCATAAATCACAAAATAAATGTGTACACTAGTCATGATACAACTTTTTCTTATTTTGCAAACTTTCTTTTCCATTTCCAAACTGATTATTTCGTACGAGTTCGACAGTTTCGTCATTTAATGAAATCATTTTGTGAAAAAAATTGACGTGACAAGATACACATCAATGTGTACCGTATACGCAATCAGATATGTCCATAGCCTCACTAAAAGTCTATTAAGAGCAAGTTGACGATTATCAGAGTGATCATGATCATGACGAATGCAATGACACTTTTTTTCAATACATTATTTGTTCCTGTTCAACAATTTCTCTTTTTTTGTGTAGTTCACAAGAGTCACATTTAGATTTTTTTCCAACTGCATGTGCAATTTTTTCCTGTACTTATCTTTTGAGAATAATGCAAAAACGCAAGCAAATGTTGGTTGTTGGCTAATTGGATTTACAAATGTATCCGTCACACTTTTTACGTACATGCGACAGTTATCATATTTAGCTTGCAATGGCAAGAATTTCTAAAAATGGTGAGTGGAGGACGAAACCATTATAATTTTTCGTCATCTCAATACTAGAGCCTTTTATCGTCGTTGGTAAAGTCAACTTACATTTTATTTATTTGACCTGTTGTGTTTCGTATTGTTCGGTCAAAATTAGCTACATTTTGAACAAGCCGTAGCGCAGTATTTTGTTGTGAGTTAATATAAAATCCAAATTGCGAGCTTGTCGTGCTGCCTATTTCGCTTCGCTGGCACAGAGGGAACAGTTCAAAAGTTGTAATTTTGTTGTAGAAATGGCAGTGCACCCAATGTTTCACCTCATTTTTATGCTCGTAATAGTTTTTGATAATGATGATCATTGTGATAAAATTCTCCTTCAACGAAAACCAACTGAACAAGTATCGAGGCTAACAGCACATTAGACAGCACATGAGTGTGTTTTACACTATTACTTAAATGGTAGTTGTGTGCTCATTGAAAGAAAAAAAAGTATCAAGGGAACCCTTGCAAAGACTTTAACTATTGTGCGTGAGTTACCTTCTCACTAACTTTTTGGTCCTCCTCTCTCTCTCTCTCATAACATAACCGTCAACACCGTCATTATCACTATTACCAAAAAACCCACGCCATTGTTAACTCAAAAAAAGTTTGATCCTTAAAAAAGGAATAATCTTGAAGAAAATTTGAGTAAAAAAACATCTCGCACAACAGAGTGCTGACTACGCTCAAAGCAGTTTTTTCTCAAGTTTAATGTATTTTGATAAAAGCAAGTGAAAAACATAATGATTTTGACGAGTTACTCGGCTGGGTCGTGACATATGTGTACGAAATAGTAGAGCATAGTAAATTCGCAAGAGTAACTTCATGCAAGGATCTTTTATTTTGCCCTCCAATCTCTTTTTGAAATGTTGAATAGATTAGCAAGCCCTGGCCATAATTTTTTGTCGTCGTTTGTTGATTTGCGTATGGTGCGTACATTTACCGTTCCATTGTCAGCGTTTTTGATTATGATCACTATCCGAAAATGTACAGTTTGAGAGTGTGATTTTGATACATAATTAATACCTTTTGCAATAATAACAGCACTGTTTGGCAGTACATTGTTAAAAGGATTGTGCGCTTGTAGCCATAAAAATGCATTAAAAAAGCAAAGCATGACAACGACAGTCGTCGATGAACAATGATAAAAAAACGAATAAGAGCCAGAGCCTTGCAGAATAACAAATAAAAGTGGAGAGACTTGCCCCTTCGTCAATTCTTTTTGAATAGCCGAAGCTAGAGCAACATATTTTAATGATTGAAAACAGTAATGTACACGTCTCCTTTTTATATTTGAGGACAATAAAATATAATATAAGAAATCTAAGAGGCTAGCAAAATCGGGCCATTTTACGATGTGAATATGTAAAAGAAAATGTGTGAGAGAAGGCAAGAAAAACGTGATTTGTTCGAAATAAGAAGAGCTCTGTTGAGTTTTCGCGTGAAGTTGTATTCGAAGTTACAGTTAGAAAAAAGAAACAGCACTTCTACTTCTTGTGGTGCTGCTGCAGTTTTAGTGCAGATTGTTAGCAAAGGTGCAATAATCATGCCATGCCACTCTGATGATGTCGACTGATTGGGTACACAAAAGCAGTACTGTTTAGTGCGAGTACTACTTCATACAGAGTCACGTTGTTACACGTTCTTTGCTGTTGAAAACTGCAATTTTCAATTTGAAAACGATGTTCGCAAAAGTGCACCTTGCAAGGTAACAAAAGAATATGCGTGCGTATGTATAGAAATATGCAGGTGTGCACTTCTAGGTTTTCAAATAGAGCTAAAAACATTATTATTATTAGAGTTTCAAATATTTTTGCAAGCTCATGTGGATTATGCCAATGAACATGTTTTTTTTCTTTGAGCTAATAAATGCCGGTTTATTTTACTATTTAAACAGTAATAAAATATTTAAATATTTATAGCATCACAATTTTCCCTTTGATTGTTCATTAAAAAATAGTTGCAACTTTGCAACAACAAAAAATCTATACAGGATTATCATTGACTACAGTCATGTTCGTCACTGAAACCAGGGCGAATGATAACAATATTTTGTTGATGATTAGATAGCGGTGTGGCCCAGTAGTCTGGCATGTTTCCTCCATCCCATCCAAGTCTGATACAGTTTTGTTTGTTTTGTTTATGTCGACAATGAGTCAGAGTGCCGTGTTGGTTTTTATTTTTGCGAATTAGAAGATTATATCCGTACCTAGACTGATTTTCGTATGAAATGTTAGTTACAAGTTGCGAGACTGCTTGCAGCAATAGCGCCACGTTTGCAACAGCGGGAGTTGTCTTTTTTATGATTGTCTGACTGATTTTTTCCCTTCCTCCTTTTTTACTCACGAACCAATTCCTGTCGCAACAAAGTTAACGCTAATCAATGTATGTTTATCCCTAATGGTGTGTTCAGATTACGCTAATAATTATACTAATAGGATGAACTAGATTAGCTTATTTGTCTGCATGTTTTTGGTATGAGGAACCCAATACTTCGTTTTGAAGAAAAAAAAATGTGAGGATGTTACTGCCGCTGTGAAATGTAATGAGGAACACGGGAGGACGCCCAGTAAAACAAAATTTCAAACGAAAATTTCTACATTCCCTGCGCCCATCATGTCATATAACTCTCGTAAAAAATTTATATTAGATTTCCTTTTTGCTGGGAGCAACAAAACAGAAAATCAGAGATAACCGTCTCACTATCATCATTGTCGTCGTCATCTTTTCTACGGCTGAGGTTACTAAACTGAAGCATACAGAATAAAAGTACACCTCTTCGAAAAAAAACACTCGTCATCGTCATCATATTCAGTATCTATCGTACTATAAAAATTGCTTACGCCTTTTTATATCTTGCCGAATCTCAAGTTTCAGTCTCTTGAACTCTTTTTCTATCATAGTCAGTCATGATCATACGATGAAGACGGTAAAATACAGTTTTTTCGAGGTAACACCGACATAGCGTATCGGCGTTTTTACCAAGTTTAGGCCAAAATTTCTAATGACGACACTGATACAGTGTTTCTTTTCTATATTGCCAAGAGCAAGTTTGTTACTTTATTGTCCCAGATGGGGATTGACAACATGGGCTATTTTAAAATTTGCCATCCTCGCCAAATCATCTCTGCTATTGTCATTTTCCTTAAGGACCTGACTTTGTTTTTCAAACCTGTATCAAAAGACGAAGACCCGTACAGTTGTCAAAAAAGTATACCAATAATAAAAGCTTATCTGTTGATATTATCTTATTGTATCAAAGTTAACCATCAGTAATCAAACTGAATTTCACAGAAATTAAGTTATTTCGAAAATGGAAATCGTATTGCTAAACTATGAAGGGGTAGATATCAAATCGTGTCTTGAACATTTTGATTAAGAAATTTAGTCTATCTTTGTAAAGAAGCTCTCTCCATCGTTGAACATAAAAAACTTGAAAGCTTTTCTTTTTTTTGACTGACAGTGACAGTTATAATTTCTTGTTGGGTTCCGTAAAGGTTACACACGCGGACCATATATTATAACAATCTAGCTGAGCAACAGCAAGAGCTGCACTCATTTTTGTGTTTTTCGCCTGGCTTGCACCAGTTCAGAGTTCACAGCTCATTGACATCAGCATCATTAGTTTCGTCATGTGTGTAATATGTTCAATAAATGCTTTATAAGGATAATAAGGCAAATAAAAACTGCTCGAGGAGGTCTAACTGGTAAATGTTGAAGGAGGTGATGACGATAATAACGATGAACACAAAAAATATAATGATGTTTGATAAAAATAAACAGCCACCACTGCATATTATACCACCAGATACATGTGAGTGTTTGAGGATAAATGTTGGCTTTTTGATAATTACGAATAAAACAGTCAATAACCAGACCAAGTCAGACAGTTTGTAGGATAAAAATGGAAATATTAGAGAACAAATTACCTTCAAAAAAAGACAAAAAAGAGATGTGTTACTTCGTATTTCTGTTTTCCGAAACCCTGAGCGAAGTATGGCATCGTATTTAGCGCGCTTATTAAAGCATCTTATGCAAATATTTGTTCTATAAATTGTATGAATTGAAGGAAATAGCACTTGATAAAAAAAACTTCACTGAAACCACTCGACTGTTGACGTGTGACGGACTGAATTCGTTATTAAAGCAGAAAAAAGGAACAAGAATGTATGAATGACGAGAGAGTGGTGTGATTGAAGAGTAATTATTTAGGACTACATGTTTTTAATTCGAAGGATTATTAAAATGAGCTCTGCAAAAAATATATAGCACACATAAATCATTCTCTGTTTCACTTGGCTTGAACAGCTTCTGGTATGGTTGACTATATGGAGGATTCGAAGGAAAAAAATGAGGTGAAGTGGATTTAAAGCAGCGGTGGACCATGTTGCAATTTTTTTCTTTTATAACTTCCAAATAAGAAGTCATGCTTGATATAATCTCCTTACAAATGAGCACTCAGGAGGTGAATTTTACTGAAAATGGATTGTGGAAGAAAATATCCAAAAATTATATCTTACGGTGGACATGTTCTTTATAAGGAATCATTGAATGCTGGCATCTGTACAGCAACTACACAACTACAGCATGTAAATATCTTGCAAACTTTTAAAAGTTTAGCAGTTACTGATAAGGCTTTTTGCAACCGAATGACAAAGCTTTAAAATCAAAATACCCATTCGAATCTTAAGTTACTGCTGCCATTACCTTTGATCCCATTACATCGACAGATGAGCAGAATTTACAAATGCACTAGAACCATGTCTCCTGGTATGAACTCTGGAAAGAGGATTTGCTTTTATAAGACATGCAGAGATAATTTCAAACAGATAGGGTTACAGTTGATACTTTACGAAGAGCACCAGATGCTTCTATATTTTAGTGCTTCTGGTGATAAAAAAAAAGATACTATTACCATTTCTTTCATAACATTTTGCTTTGCTTCATTCGGCATTTGAAACTGTATATTTTAATGGGAATCATTATCCTGTTCAGATAATATTTCCAAATCTTCTTTAGCATTGGATTGTTGTGTTCAGTGAACTCATTTTTTTAAATGCGCTCAGCAAAAAAATCAATCAGATATGGATGAACAGTTGACTTGTCCTCGTAAAACTCGCGAAAGAGACATATTTCCACATATAATTTTGGCAGCGGTTGCAATAACAGTTTTTATGCTGATGTACATATTATTCTGCATCGATTTCTTGGCGGGATGCGATTTGTCATTTGATAAGCTTCTGAATATTTTCATCTATTGATTTTCATAATGACTGAAAGATAATTGCGATAATGGTTATGTTTTTATGTAATCCTGTGTGGCGGTTATGAGCTGTGTCAGTCCCTCCGTCAGAACAGCGTCAGCACAGACGTCGGACATCTAAAAATAAGATTGATTCTTTTTATTTGTCATTCCTATTAATGACTCTTCGTAGCAATAATCGTAACAATTATATGCTTTCATGTTTTCATTTTACTGCCTTTTTATCGAATAAAAAACTTTCCCATTTGCGTACCGCGATGACTCAGTATTTCGTGCAAAGGAGGATCGAGAATGGGAGTCGGACGGAGTTTCAGTTGCGAACACGGTTGTCCCAGGCAGTTGAGCAGAAATATTTTTGCCTAAATGGATAAAAGTGCAGAGGCATATCTCCTATGCAACTCCTCACACCTTCTTACCTCTGCATGGATCAGTTGTAATGTTGCACTAAAATTTGAGTCGTATAATATAAAACGTTGAAGTTGTAAATCAAGAAAAAAACTATTTTAATGTTTTTAAGAGATCATTTTGATAATCTCAAAAAGTGACTTGTGTGCCTTGTTGCGTGCCTGACATGACAGGGCATCAAGCACACGAAAAAACTGCATTGAAAGGTGGCAATAGTAATTAAAGATGTGAATCGAGATGCAGTTCATTGTTGAGCAAAAAATATATGCTGACTCTCTGTTTCTGTCAGCATAACTAATTATTTGCCAACCTTTTTTCATATTTTTTAAAAATGTATATGCATATTTTGCTGACTGTGACGAGCTGCGTCAGTAACGGCGTGTAATGTGATGGCGTTTGCTAATAGTTGACCAGTTGCGCTCGAAAACATTATTTTTATGTAGGTTGCATATTGCAAAATAATCAAGGCAATAAGAAAAGTTGAAAGGATCCTTTTAAAGCTCATTGAAAAATTAATGAAAAAGGGTTTCATGTTTTTCTTGCAGAAAATTATAGCTGCATTCACATAAAAAGTATCAAAAACTACTTAGACTGCACGTCGAGGTAATATGCAGCAAACAAATGAGCATGAGATGGATAAACTAGTAGCCAAAGAGAGAGAGAGAGTTTCCAATTTACTTATTGTAATTTTGTTGGGAAACTAAATTCATGCAGAGGGTGTTGGGCAGAAAAATATCTCTATAAATGGCAAATTGCAGTTAATGTTGCTCTGTTTACTCGCACAGCTTTACTGTGACATTTTAGGCGGCTAGAGAAACTTTTTTACGAGAAGTCCACTTCAACTTGAAGTGAAGGGGGCTCTACAAGAAAGATACTTACAGACTTGTTTTCTGTCTCATTACATGCTAGATTATCTTGTTTCTTTAAAAAGCACACAAATATATCTATTGAATATCGAGAGTAGAGCAGTTAAGTATTGAGAGCTGCTGCTTCAAAGAAAGGTGTTAGGTTAGAAGTCTTTTTTTATTTGGATTGGCAATCAGATAATGGCGCTGTAATAAAATAAGTGCATGAGAGGAGTTGACTTGTGACGACCAGAACAGGCAACGCGAATGAAAAAACGGAGTCAGTTGACTTGACTTGGTTTGGTTGCTTGAATTCAAATTGGTTTATGGTGGTAATGATTGAAATGGTGGCGGTGGTGGTGTATGTGGCTCTGTACGAGTAAAAAAGGCTTTTGTGTTGGTGTACTCCTTTCATTTTAATGTTTAAATGTGTATGGCATATCCGTGGAAATCAGGTCAGAGATTATGATGCTGCTGCTGCAGCTGCTGATCATGATTACGTTTTTCTTGCAAAAATGTAGAGAGCATAGTACAAAAATGTTTCGTTCAGTTTGCTAACTAAAGTTAAAGTTGATAATGGCACGGTTACACAGACATGGCTGATCGCGTTGGGTTGCATTCAGTGATTATTGTAGTCCATGTCATTGTTGCACAGTGCACACAACAATCATACTCATCATCATCAAGATGATCACGTCGTAAAGTAAGAGAGACACACAAAATCGAGTAAGCGACATGAAAAAATTGGTTATCTGTTGCTATTTCCCAAGAGACTTTGTTTGTCGTCGTGAGGGATATTTCATGGCAATGGACGATGAGGGTTTTCATCGAAGAAATGCATAAGATTGCTATTAGTTTTCTTTAAAAAAACTTTTAAGAACTTGACTTGAAAGAGAGTTAAAATTTTACAAAGAAACAAGCAGGAATCACAAAAGTGCATCCTGTTTTGCATCCAAAACTGCAGTCTCAACTTCAGCGGTGAGAGCGCGTAAAGAATACGAAGGAGTTCTGCTAATAAATCAAGCCTCCACTACTTGACATGAATTTTCCCTTGAAATTTCCAACCCAGAAGCAAGCGGTGTGGTTATGTTCAAGAATGGTTTTCAGTTCTGTGAGCATTTTTAAAATTTGCTCTACTAAGTACATGATTTACAGTAAACGTTTAACACAGTTAAAAAAGCTAATCACGATTGCAGTTAGGGATAAATCCCTTCAGCACTTTTAATCGCATCAAACATTTAACACTTAAAAACGGTTTAGTATGTGCAAATTTTTCCTCCCTCTCTCTCTCTCTCGTGAGCTTTTTTTTTCAGCAAAAAATCTCACGATTTCAAATCATTACATTAATTTCTGCACTAGACGCCTGAGACAAAGGATACACTTATTGCAAAGCTAAATGCGATTAAGTGCAATGATGATTGCTGTGATTAATGCATTTTCCGCTTTAAACTTGCAGTATGAATAAAACTTTAAAAATGGATACTGAATATAGGATTTGAGTGGTGTTTTACTGCTGAACAACATGAATGTATGTGTGAAGGAGAGAGCAAGCGTAATAAAAATGCTATACCATTTCGCTGTAATAAACCATTTGAAAAAGCATTTTTGAAGGATTTCGCAGCAGTTTACACAGCCTTTTGGTCAAAAACTCACGAGTGCATGAATGAGAAACAAAACGTGGGATTACGAATAATGATTTAACTAAATGGCTAATTAAATTTATAGCAATTATCAAAAACAGCGAACAAGTACAATAAGCTGTACCAACGCATGCAGAACACCCATTCAATTGTTATTTCAGCGTGGCCCTTGACTGTTCAAAGCTGTACACCAAGTTGCATTTGAATGTTGTGCTGCGCTAATACTCAACATTCAAAAGTAAATTACAATTTCAGAAGAGCCGACATTATGTCTAATTTTTGTTGGGTAAAATATTTTACGAATGCATGCCAGTTCGATCGAGATAAAAGTTTTTGATGGTCATCAAAAATTGTTTAAAAACATTGTAAGCCAATGCATAGACATCTTATCAAACAGGCAACAATAAAAAAATCGAGAGAGCCCTTTTTTCATTTCCGTGCAAGCAACAACTTTTTGCAATTATCATGATGTTAGCTTGCCGGACATGATGATGACGCATTGATGGTCATCCACCACTGCGTATGGGGAAGTTTTACGTTGTACGTTAGCGGCTGTATGAAAATTGATTCAACGTTTTGAAATTGTGCAGTCCACCTTGTCACTTTTTTTTATCGTGATTGTTAAAAATAGATGGAATCAGTCAATCCATAAGAGATTTTATTTTATGGGAGTTGACAGAAAAAGATCAGAGAAACTGTTGCTGCTTATGCTAATGGTGTAATGTCCTAATCACGACCAATTTGAAATTAAGTAGATGCACACGCACATGCAATATACATTTCATCTGGTTTTCGTCTCTCCTTCTTGCTGTTTACTTACATTGGATTGCTGAAGTATTTCGCTTTATCAAAAAGTCCTATCGCTTTCAAAAGAACAAAAGAACGTAGCAGCGAGCATCTACTTGTCAGCCAAAAACTGTCTCGCTTGCTGTTGTTCAATCATAATGATAGGTTCATGCATGACATGATAATATCGAAAAAAATTAGCACAGCGCTCTTTTTTTACCATCCTTTTTCGAAATTTTCGAGCTTGTCGCATTTATTCCGTACCTACCAAAAAAAACTTAAAATAGTAGAATTTAAGCCAGTACGGTGTGTACTCATCATATTTTGGATAACCACATTTCAAAACAACGTGGCATTATCCGCAATGTCCACAAACCCGTCCGTTATAAGCTGCAAACAAGCGTAGTTTTCCTGATTGTGTGCATGCCTCATGAAAGCAGGGAAGTAAAATTTGTGCCACCAAAAATGTATGCAGGATCTGCAGATAGCATAAGAATGATTATGATAAATATCTTCTAAAAATATTGTAGAGTTAGAGTTAAAATAGCAGAAAAGTTTTTTGTTTGTCCCATAATAATTTACAGCTCAGTTGTGCAAAAATATTAATCGAAAACAAACGTTAGTTAAAAATGGTCTTATTTCGGGTAAACTTCTATATTTTGAACAACTTCTCATGGCAGGCAATATCCATGTTTACACTAACGCAAGCTAGTATCTCATGACCTAGAGAAACCGTCATTACTTTTCACTTTTACAGTTGCATATGTTGTTTGAATAGAATTATATGAATTGGAGTTCCAGTAAAAGAGGTTTGAATTCAACCGAAAAACTTGTGTATGCATTCAGAGGAAAGTTACCATCGTATGTGTCGTTGTATGTCATGCCAAAAGGCGATTTTAATAGACAATTTACACACTGAAATTTCTTACATAATGGAATTTCACGTGGCCTGGTATTTTTGCAATCAAACATTGTGGGTGTTTGTTTTTTACCTTTCCCTAACGAAAACTGGATGTTTTTCCTCCGACTTGGAGCAGTCTATATGTTAGTGTCGCCTAACGAAGTAGTAAGGGTGGTAAACTAAAAGTGGTATAATAGAGAGGTGTGCGACTGTATTGGCAATACGCTTGCAAAATCGGGTCGTTGACCAGAGTTGGAAGAATTTCGTTCATGCATTCGTTTCGTTTTGGTGTTCATATATGTTTTTAGCGCAGTTCTCCTTTTAAAAAAGAGAGCTCTACTTTCATACATTAAGCTAGCAAGAAAAAAGATGTGTAGACTGTGGTATATGTTCATTTTTAGCGTATTAGTGAACCTATGTCATCACCAGTATCTAAGATACTTGCTGCCAGTCTTGCTAGTCGAGGGAGTCTTATATAAGACTTCAAGCATCATCGCGTAATCATATAATGTAACCTGTAAAGTCTCATGATCATTGGTTCTCCCCATTTTGTAAAGATTTTCCAAAACGACGACAGATCTTGGTTTGGTAAGGCTATTTTGGCACTGTTCTTAGGTCATATTAGTTTTGCGTTGTTCATGATTTAGCAAAATCTGAACGAAGTGAACACAATATGATTTTTGGAGATCCCTCGCTCCCAGCGAAGAATCCAAATTTTAAAAAATATGAACAGTGTAATAGAACACTCTGCTTACCTGATATTATCATTGATTGAAATGTTTATGAATAAAGGTGTGCATATTGCGCCATTGTGCCTGTTAAGGGCACGCTAATGTAAAGATGTTCTCTGGATCAGTATTTGAACGTCACGTCATTCCTCGAGTTTAAGCACTCAAAAAGTCTATACTAATTCTAAATGAATTAACTCTGGCACATGCGTAGGTATGCTAATCAGATTATCTGACTTATGGTTTTCTCCTTAATTTTATTCCAGGTGGCTCAGGAAATGTCAACTCGAAAGAATGGCCGACGGGGATTCCTCCACTCTGGCAGCAGCCCCAACTTTAAGGGAAACCGTCCCTATTCAAACGGCTACTCTGGAGGTCATCACGGTCATCATCATAACCATAACCATCACCACGGTTCATCTCATCACAATGGCAACCATGGGGGCAATGGCGGTCAGCCACACCATTCCCCGTCCCCAGCTGCCATGAACTGGTACAACTCAATGAACACGGCTACCACTATGGAAATGTTCTCGTCCAGCCCACCCAATCACTATTCAAGCTATATGGCCAAGTTCTCTCCACCCAAGTATGGATACGGAAGTCCTTCCAAGTGGAGTGCTCCACCGCCACACCCAGCGTACGGTCCCGCGATTCCCTCCAGCAAAGGGGACAAGTACCACTGGTTTAACAATAAGAACCCCATCAAGGCTTAGACAAATTTATTATATATAATGAAAGTATATTCAAATATTTACCTCCAAAATATATAATCTTCTAAAAAACTGAGAAAGAATTGTAAGGAAAACAAAAATCATCAAATTTGTGTATTGCGAAAACATAGCGTTGGCATTTTATTGTTCTAAAGAAAGAATCATTATCAGTAAGTATCATCTTCGTCTTTACAAAAGAGTGACAAATTTTTATTAGATAGATTATTTCAGAAACAGGAAGATTCGTCATTCGATGTTTAACAATACAAATATGATTAAGACAAATGGTTATACGATTACTAAAACCGAGCGGAGCAGAAGAAATTTATTTTCTTCTACAGAAAAAAAACGTAATTATATTTAATACTATTACTCATCTTTCTGCTGCAGATAAATTAACAAAACACGAGTAACGTTTTTCCAGTGCAGTGATGAACTCCGTGTCAGAAACATCATCACATAATATTTTACTAGCAGGTTTACCCAATTGTCGACATAATGTTATTGTGTAAGAAAGATTACAATGAATTTACCAGGATTTCATTAGAGGCAAAAACAAATATCAAGACCCTCATCGTCGTCTCTTTTAAAATGCTACTACTGTTTCATCAGGAAACTATAAAAATCTTGGTAAAAAAGCGTCATTACAGCAACTGAAGTATACCAGTCTCTTTCTCACTTTTTCGTCTTGTACAACAAATTTATATGATAGACATACATTTTAAAAAATCAACAACAACAAACCGTATGTATCTAGCGTTCATCGATATATTAAGCGTTTTTCAACACATTTAGTATAAACAAAATTTAACTGATAAGGAAAAAATGAAACCGTTACATAATTATTAATCGAAATGGGACACAAAGCGAATTATCCCCGCTCTCCGCTCCGCGCCGCCAAAAAACCAACAAAACATTGATATAAAAAACCACAAAACAAGAAAAAATGTAGTTTTACTATAAACTTATAGTCTAAAAAATATATGTACGACAGTTAGAAAAAAGATTCTTTGATGACAATTACATGTCATGAAAAAACACGATGAGAACTCCAGTAGGAATAGAGATGGTTTTAAACACTTTCCAAGGAAAAAAGCATAGACCGATAAAATATGCAACACATAATAAATCTTGTGCATCTCTCGTAAAGCTTTTACAAAAAAACACGACTTGTATACTTTAGCAGGAAAACAAGCATAAAAATGTTCTAATCTAGTTTTAGTCTGATTTAAACCTTGAGTCGCGGCAGTTTTTTCTTTGCCATCGTTGCTTTTGACACGGAATTCTACTGAAAAATGGAAATGTTGAGTCGAACACTTTAAAAACATGGAATGGATAAAAAGAATGCTTAGAGATAAGTAACAACTTTGTTATGAAGCCTAGTTAGTTTTAATTATTTACCTACCTGTTTGCTAATTTTTACCATCGTCAATATCACAATCATCACGCATCGCCATTTATTATAATAGTTTTAATGTTATATATACCTTTTTGCCTTTTTTTGTTCTTAAATATTGATCTTATGTTTACACAAGACGAAGTGTAAAACTGTATAAAAACACATTTTTTGTTTATAATCTTATTAACTATTTTTATGTATGTATTTTTTGTGTGTATCTCGTCAAAATATACACTGAACTGATTATATACTGTTTTTTATGCCGTTGATCATGTCATATCTCACACACGATATACAACAATTATGTTGAAGAGAGGTCATACTATTAATAACATGGATGATGATGATGATTTGATAATGATGATTTAAACTATTATTATTACAATTTATATTATTAATATTATTATGCTATAATGACTTTACAAAAAAGAAGAGCAGGAATCCATGTGTTAGTCCACACATGTGTAATACCTTTAATTGTTACACTGGATGAAAAGATGAAACAAGTAACAAAAAACCCGGAGGATGAACTTTTTTCTCGTGTAATCTTAAACTGTGTAGTTTTTGAATTTTTACGATTCAAGCGAAAAACATATTATGAAAAAATCTCTGTAAACAATTTACTATGAAGAAGAAAAAAAACTTATGCGTGACTATATTATACATACATATTATATTATAAAAAAATTATATCGTAAAAAATAATCGTAATATATACCTACAATGTGCAAATAATTTGTTATCTAGTGTGTCTCAGTGTCTAATTAATTCAAAAAAGTCAAAAGAAAGTTTTAGCATCACGAAGAAAATAGGGAATTTGCAATTTTGAATCATCGTGACTATCACCCAAAACTTTAGACAGGAATACTTTTGTGCTCGTCATCAGTCGTCACTATCAAAACAATATATTAGATATTATCAATTCTATTACATCGGTTTGTCCTTCGGGCGAAAAAAACCTATGCCGACAGTGTAGTTGGATAACTGCAACAATCAGTCATGCATAAAACATATAATGCTGTAGATCTAAACAACAACGGAAAACCATAATGAAAAGTTACATAAAAAAGTCATTTATTATCTGTTCGATCATATTTTAAGTTCAAAAGTTGAAGGTGGTATTGGATGATACAACCAAAACCTCAGTTCGCTTTCATCCTTGGTCGTCACTCATATTAGTATGGATCTGGGTTAACTCATGCCTTAAATTTTAACGCAACACAACCAGTGACAGTCATCAGTTCAGTTGTGACTTCGATGGGAAGCAAGATAAACCGTTCCTGGTAATAATGTTACATGATTTGTTTTTGGCTGCTTTCTTACAATTAGGTTTCGCAATTTTTCCTTTGTAATCAAAGAAAAAGGACGCCAGATATTCCAATCATTTACCATAAATTTGACTTCAGTTAAAGATATGCCGGAAAACCAAGTCACTCACGAGAGACAGTTGACGAAGTTGGTCGAGTGAAAGTGAATCGGAAAATGATATATTGTATGAGACTGAAAAACAAAAAAGTACAGAATTGGAAGGAAAACGTCCTGCAAAAGAGAAAGGGAATGACTGCTTTTGAAAAATTGTTGTGATTTGCATGGAAAATCTGCTTAATTGAATGATTCAAGACGTTTTCCTGATGGAGAACGTGAAAAAAGGAAGCTACTTCAAGTTGTGAGACTTTAGGAGATTTTCTGACTTGTTGAATAATTAGTTTTTAATAATTAACCATAATTATCATTCAAAGAAAGACTGGAACAAAGAAAAAAAATTGTGTACACACCACACGATACAAAGCAAATTTGTATATTCAGGTCCTTGAGAAATGTTTAAATGGAATTTTGAATCTTTCTTAAAAGACTAGTGAGTAGACCCGCGAAGATGGTGAATCCGTCAATGTACAAAGAAAACAATAAGATGGAAAGACAAGAACAAAAAACTATACCTGGGAGCATATAGTAATTTACATAATTAATGCTAAAGCCAACATAGCTCTCATGGCACAAAAAAAAATGGATGAAACGGATGACTACAAATTTTTTATGCTGACAAAAACTAATTGCACTTTCGCCAAACAAAACAAAAAAACTGCATTTTCGTTGATATGCGCTTGCTTGAGTCCCTTTCACCGACACTTTAAAATGTGCAAGCAAGAACCTTACAGGTACTACTAGATATGGAGAGTGCTCTACTTGAAAATAACAACTGCAGGAGAAAATTTATTCTTTTATTTTGACGCATCGTGAATTAGGAAAAAATGAATACAATTTATAATCAAATATTTCACATGAAACACACAACTACATAATATAGACATTAAGTCCGTATTATGATATGAAAGTGTGATGTGTGCGATATGTATTATGTATCTGTATCCGGTTTTTATATTCAAAAGTTTTTACCAAACACCAAAGCCACTTATACTCAACGTCAATGATTGTTTACAGCGTGGATCAACTGAAAGAGTTCATAGGGAAGCTTCGCAAAGAAGAAAGTGGGATCGTCGTGAGTGTAGGTTGGTCGCTTTCGTTCATTGATCAGTTCACTCATAAAATAGCATTTTAAAATTCATTGTTCAGCCGTAGCCAACATTTTTAGCCGTTTGTATTTTATAGTCTGGCTACAGTTGACATTTTTGTGATTTGGATTCATAGAGTTCTATAACAATAAGTGTTCATTTCAGCAGCATTTTGAACAGTTTTATAGGAACGCAGCGCAGATATTTTTGATAATGTAATTAGTAAACCCTTTTTCTTTTTCTTTACTGCATTCCTATTTGAATACGGTTATTGTTGTACGTTCGTCATCTTACTTATTAGTTTTCTTTAAAACCTTTTGCTCTTGCATTTTCTTGAAACAACCGACCCCTGTGATTCTTAAAAACCAAATTATAGTGTGCAAAATCTTTACAGCTAGGTTCAGCTTTTTCTCATACTTGTGCTGCTGGAGACTAAAACCGGCATGTTTTGTTTACATTGCTTATTAATTTTTTTGTACTTACTCTACCATTACAAGCTAGTCGACCAGCTTTTTCAAGAAGGTTAACAATGAACATGAAATTCACTACAACGCTTCTGTTTCAGAAAGACACACATAAACTAGACTGAGACATTTTTTCAGTTTTTACCGCAAATTCAGTCCAAAGAAACCTGCCGCATTATTTGTAACATAGGAATACCAGTTCATTTACGGACGAATAGTTGTAAGACCTGCAAATATGTCACTAATCTCATAAACCGTCAATGTATTAAGGACTCTCATCCAATATATAAGTTTAAGAACCATCTGCGTTAACAGTACACATTAGTTTTAATAATAATAACTTTTAACAAAAACAAGTCTGCAACAATCATTGACAAGATTAATTACGTTGGCGTTTCCAACTTTTGAGCTAATTTTGAAGTGTAAGTTGTTATTTTTGGCACATCAGGTTTGTTCGTGTACTTTTACTCATGCCCCCAGTTTGACTTTTGTTGGAAATCTTTTCATCGTTGTCTAGCGTTAGGTAGCCATATAAAATAAGCTAGACAGTGTTTTTTCGCTACCAATAGGCAACTTTATCCCACTGAAGTACACTTTTTGTAGTTACGCATTATTGTAAAAAAAACAAACTTATAAGATTTTTAATGAGTTAGCCAATCAATACCGTAAAGTAAGGTTATACGAAACAAGTGATCACTTTTAAGTACAAAAACTCACTTCTTCAATGCTTCTTCAACGTGTGAGAGAGTTTAAAAAAAAAACAGTTGGAAATCGGGATGATTGTCGTACGAGAATTATTGTGTGAATGAAAAAAGAAAAACTTTATTTCTGCGTCTTGAAAATATATCTTACGAGTTGTAATCCATGTGACCTGTCTTGTACAATTCTAGAAAATCAATCTTTCATGGAAGTCAAGAAAAAGGAAGTATAAATCAAAGCAATGACGACTATCTCAAATTGACATTGTTGAAGGATTGGGGGCACTTGAGAATGAATAGATTGACTGAGCAGATTAAAAAAGCAAATTTGCGTACTGGTTTCGGCAACTGTCTTATCGTAGCGATCTGAATCATGTCCGGATGCTTGCGTTAAAGTTTTAGGAATTGGCACTTATACCACTGATTGTTCGCCTTTTACCCTACCAAGGATTATTTTTTTTCGGTTTGACTAGCAATCTCATAATTTCAAATGTTTAATTGGAAAGCTGTTGTAAAAGCAAACTTGACAAAATATGTGTATTGTTATGCGCATCGCAATTAGTAAAAAAAATAGATTAGGCTTTATAAATCTTGATCTCAAAAACTGTTTTAATAGAAATAATTGTGTGTAAAAAAACCTCGGAAAAATTGCCTTTTGTTTTCGGTTTAAGGTTAGCAATTTTACTTAAGATTTGAGGGTGAATCAGGGAAATCTACTGTGTAGACAGTCGCATTGAGAAGTACAAAGCGAATGTGTAATGTGGTAATCATCAAAATACTGCGACCAAACAAAACTGAGCATTCCACGACATAAAGTATACTATGTTATCAGCAAAAACAAATCCAGCATACACGAAAGCAACAAAAATGTAATAGATATGATGACTGTGACTAGATAGCTTACAAATGTCAATATGTTTTTCCTTACTGTCACTAATTCAAAAACCCTACACACTATCCACTTGTGCAATTAACCAAATACTCTGTAGCATTTTATCTACAGTGCGTTTAAAATGGTTTTTGAAAGCAAAGATACACCGAATTATTCTGAAAATCAATATCCACATGTGTCACCGCCAAGTACTGAACCTTTCACGTAGTCGTAATTGTATTTTCAATAAAGCTGCCAATTCCTTTGAAAACAATACACCGCAATTAGGAAGAAAACATGATATTATTAAAATACCTCAAAATAACAATCACAAGAGTTCAGTAACTTTCTTACAAAGCTGAAGAAACTCTGATCGTGTTTTACATATTAACTCAGCGCTGATAAAACACAAAAAAGATAAACTTTTTCTACTTTGTCATACATTTAAAGAAAAATCATGGTTGCAAAAAAAAAATTGAAATATTTAAAAAAGGCAATGGTAAAAGTAAAAAAAAAAAAAGATGAAACAAAAGTAATTCTAAATCCGACAAATTTCTTCCGCTTTTCCTACAAAATACAGCTACAAGTTAGGGTGACAAAGGCAAACGATTACTTGCAGTTATTATTATGCAGACGAAAAATGTGTCAACAGTTTTTTTTGTTAGTTTTTAATACGTTAGACTAGATAAACCTGGTTGGCTGCTGATTCTCACTAAATATACAAAACATTTATGCTGAACCTCTCAATATGCAATTCGAAAGTGACGCTGTTATCGAAAATTTCACAAACTGTTGTTGAGATCCAAGTTAAATTATGAACTAGAGCAATTCATCAACTCAATGCATTTAGTATTGCATTTTAGCGAGTGTTTCATAACTTGATTCTGATTTTCAGAGGCCACACAATTACAAGGGCAGTAGGTTTTTTAAGAATTCAATTGAAAGTCAAGTCTGTGTTTTTTAAAGAATATTATTTGTAAACCTGGAAAACAATTCAATAAATTGTTTCTACTATCTTGGGATATCGTAGACAATTCTAAAACTACTACTGTTTTAATATCAAACTTCAGATAACAACCAAAACCAATTTAAAACTGATGTATAATAGATAATGTAAAACAAAACATTTTTTAAGATTATGAAAAAGTCAAGTCTGTGTTTTTTTAAAGAATATTATTTGTAAACCTGGAAAACAATTCAATAAATTGTTTCTACTATCTTGGGATATCGTAGACAATTCTAAAACTGTTTTAATATCAAACTTCAGATAACAACCAAAACCAATTTAAAACTGATGTATAATAGATAATGTAAAACAAAACATTTTAAGATTATGAAATTTTCTTCACGTGACGATGATTTATCCTCCACGAAAAAAATATAAATATATACAATATTGCATATGTAAAAAAATACCTTATAAAGCTCATAGGTTTTTAAGCATGTACTACTATATAGTTTAGTAAACTGTATCATAATTATTCTGACATAATAGAGATCAAGTAAAAGAAAAAAAAATAATATGACGATGAAAAAAATATAACGATGATGATGATGTTGTAAAATGTGTGTCGAAGTGAAAAGAGAAAAAAAAAGATTAAAATAAATGAAATAATGTTTATTAAGCAGTGCAAAAGAAAAAAAAGACGGTTCTCAGTAGTTTTATTTGCATCACCGAATGGATTTTTTAAACATGTCTTCCCATAAGTAAAAAGAAAGGAGTTCGCTTAATGAACATTGTCTCGTCTGGAGTTGTTGGAACGTCTAAGATTTCCATAAGTTTATTTCGATACTTGACCAGCATCTTGTCACCCTCGGCATCGCCATGCTTTTGGCAGAAATTGTTGAATCCTGACCAGGTTGTTGTCAGCATTACAATGTCTTCTACGGAAGTTTCCACTTCGTGACTGAATCTCTCATCTCTGCGAGAAAAGAGGTTTTGTTAATGAAAATTTATTCTTGCATGAAATTCCAAGCATATAGCAATTTCATGCTTTGCAAATATTTTGCCTGGTAAAGCTGGAGTAAGGGATAACATAAGGGGCATATCGGCTATCAACAATATCCCTTTCAGCAGCCGCCCAACATCCTTGCAAGTGTTTACTATAAACCTTCATTTGTCCAAGGATGATGAGCGATGACAGAAAAAGAAACAAGACAAAAAAAGAAGAATTTTTAGATAGGTCATGCAAAAATGAATCCGTTTACCGAATCGTCTCTGCAGCAAATGAAATTTTGAATTTTGGTTCTGAATATTTCCCAAGGTAGACTTCTTTGCTATGTGGCAATACATAGTCTGCCAAATCGTCCAGGTAAAACTGGGTGAAAAACTCACACTTGCGGAAAAATCAGTGCTGCAGAATAATTATTACCTATTTGCAACAGTGTATTATTACCTCCATTAAGGCAGCATTAAGAGCGTCTTCCTTTGATGGATCTTTGGACCAAACAAAACGTGGCAATTCATAGCCTATGAAGCAGAGCACACCTCCAGGGGATAAGACTCGTCTGCCTGAAGTAAAATAGAACATTTTTCGTTATTATTGTCATCATTTTTCGCGAAGAACAGACAAGATTTTAAAAGTTTTTTCACCTTCTTCATAAAATCTTGGTAGATCAAACCTAAATCCCAAGAGAGGAAACCATTTCAGAGGTACATGATTTAATTTTGAGGTCAGTTGTAATTCTAAGCTTTAATTACCAGTGGGCAGCCTGTGATGCCGATATCTGAGAAAGGAAAATTAAAACTTTTTTAAAAATCATTAAAAGAGCGGAGAAAAATTAAACCCTACCAATTGAACAGACTTGTCCTGGGCAGGAATAACCTCTGCAGTAGAAACCCTATAAAGAGAAATGGAAACGTTACAATGAGCTAGGGAGAGGAAGACTTTTAGAATTGTCAGCTCACTTAAAAGTGACATTCGCGCTCTTATTTTGTTTAGAAGCTTGTTCCACCTGTGAGGGGCTCAAATCAGTTCCTATGACTTGTTGGAAATGGGGTGCGAGTAGATGTGTGCTCTGTCCACTGCCACATCCAACATCAACAGCTAAATTCAACGGGACCATCGTACTGCAAAAAAACATTGACACAGTTAAATTCTCCAACTTGTGTGTTTACAGTTTCTGGAGACATTTTACAGTTTTTATTTTCTAACTACCTTCTCTCTGAGAAAATTAAGAATCCGATTTATCATTCCCGATGGCGCCACAGGCCTGTATTTTGCATATCTGCTTGCAATCGCAGCACTTTCCCAGTATCGATGAGCCATTATGCAAAATATTCACAGAATATCATTTAGCACTAGATCTCGACGCGACGAACTTGTTTCGCAATAAAACTACGACACCATTCGTATAAGCAATTCGTAGAAAATATCAATCTAAAAATAAATTTATAGCTAACTGAAGCTATCAATTCTCACTATGAATACTTCATCAGGAATTACAAACATCCCATTTATTTTCCACGCACGTGCTGATGCTGATACTCAGCTCATCTGATTTTCGTCTTATGTTCGTAGTTAACCTCCTCGCATAGTGTGTCATTTTCATAGCCTTTCTATACCAAAACTAATCCCATTACATTTTATTGCACTTAACAATGAACAAAGTAGGTAAGCTTTTTTTCATACGCTTGTGCCACACAAAAATCTCCGCAAACTTATCCATGCAGCTGTTCACATAATCTTATCACGTTTCTATCCCGGGGCACTGTGAGATCTACCTTCTCCAACAATACTTTCCTGGAAAATCCTTATATTTTATGCGTATAACCAACAATGTTAGCAACAATGTACACCCTTTGGCATCGCTCAACATTGTTGGCTGTCACCCCTCTCATGCATTACTGTAAAATGCAGTCCATCTACGTATAAAAACATTTTTATGGCATGGGTGCTCCCTTGTTCATTTCAAATCGCATCTTCCACAGAAAACTCGCTACCCTTTCCGTGTTATCAGCCAAGACTCCCTCCTCTTTTCTCAAACTGTATTCCGTCCAGTAAAACAGGATTTTGTCAAAAAAAAAAATCTTCTTTTTTTTTGCCACACAGCAACAAGCTATAAAAACGTAATGGTAAGCAATGCCTCTGGATGAGACCACCAAGACCAGAAAAACTTTGACGAGAGGATAGTAAAAAAAAAGAAAAACACCATCGTGAGAAAAAAAGTAAGCGTACAAACGATGTACTGGACAAAGCAAATGGATTTTTATGCTGGCGATAGCACAACGAGGATGAAATATGTAATCCCCACAAGGAACTGCCACAAAAACACAACTTTTACAACAATAACAATTGTTTAAGCAGTGTTTCAGAGAGGTGCACTTTGTGAGATCCTTGTCCAGAGGATACCTTTTTTTGCATATATGCATCCTGGATAGGCTTTCAACAGTTTTTCGACTCGCTGCGTGTGTTCAGTGGAAATTGACTCGGCCATAAAAAGTCATAAAAATGTCGGGAAAATGTGTTCGCCTTGGGATGCCACACGGTCGTCAGAAGAAAGAACAGTAAAGTGTGAAGACATTTTATTTATGCACAGTTTGAGGTGACGAGGTGAGAAGGCGACAATGCATAACGCGACTGGAAAGAGAAAGAGAAAACGATAGTTTAGTTTAGCGATAAAAAGTTAGAACTGTTTGGTGGTACACGTTTTTTAGTTTTAAAAGAGTGCTGACAGTGTTCACAGGTAAATATGCGGGGGAAATCGGAGGGTGGGAGTAGGAACAGGGGGAAACTAGAACAGGATGAGGAGTACTCGGAGGAAGAGGATGAATCGTCGTCAGCATCGGTAGGAAATTCGGGTGATGAGGATGAAGAAGAAGAAGAATCGGACGAAGAGGAAGAAGAGGAGGAGAAGGTGAATGTAAGGAGACCTGGTAGACCTAAAGTGGATCCTCAGAGTAAAGGGCGATTCACAAGGCAAAAGGCAAGAGAAGAGATGCCGACGAAGCGGTTGTTGAGATCTCGTAAAAAGTCTCCTGGACGTGGAGCTGGTTTTCGTGTGCCACAAGTGTTCAAGTGTCCCAACTGTAAGAAGGAGTTTAACAATAAGGTGAGTTTGAACCGACATGGTGGTTGGTGCAAACAGAAAAGTACAAAGTCTGGAAGTCCAAGGAAGAAGAGGGAGGATGGGAGCAAAAAGACGCACAAGAAAGAGGTAGATGTCCATAGTGCTCATGGAGTGGATATGATGCGGAGGGAAGTTGATGGAAGCCCTCACGACAGTTCTCCGGGGGGTTCTGGTGGGAGGGGAAAGGGAGGGCTTAAGAAGAATGCCCCACTGGAACCAGAATTCAATGACAGTGTGGCTATAAATAATTTTCATAATGCGGAGCAGTTGATATTCCAGCAGAGATATCAAGAAGATGAAATGATAACCCATGAGCAGCTTATTCCACATCCACATCGGCCCTCAGTTGAACAAGATTTCATGCAGCAAAGAAGTCCTCAGTCAAGTCCTGGAATGATGGATACCTCTTCAGAAGAAGACTACGAGCAGAAAGAGTTTGCTGCAAATGCTCATCAACTGATAAGTCATCGGAGTAATAGCAATGCGTCCATTGATGTTGTCAACACTGAATTACCTTCTGAAATATCAGAAGGCCCTGTGACCTGTCCGCAATGCAAAATGACTTACCGTACTCTACAAGGCTTCCAAAATCACTTTCCTGGATGCACTGGTTTCAGTTCAGATGACGACAGTGAGGAAGAGGAGGGCTTGGGCGAGGAAGGCCAGCAACTTGTGCATAGTAATGGATCACATTGGGGCGCGTCGGAAACGATGTCTGAAACTGTGATTGGACCACCTCATCCTTATGAGGAACCCGCCATTGTAGAGGAAACGGAGCCTGAGCCGACTCCTGAAGCTGTCGCAGACGTACCATCTGAATCGATAGTGGAACCTCAACAAAGGCAATACCAAGAGATATCTATTCTCTCTGGAAAATCTCCTATAAAAATAATACTCCCCCCGGATAACACTCCTCAAGTTATTAACGCAGCTGGACTGACTCTAGAAAGATTAGAGGCTTCACCAGTCCCAAAAGCTGGAGGTTCACATTCGCAGTTAGCTTCTCCAGCGAGAAAACCTGGAACGCCTAACATTACTGACCTGCATGTTCAAAACTCTCATGTGATGCCTTCTCCAACTCAACGTATAGCTTCCAGTCATATTCCAAATTATTCCCAAAACGCATTTCCTCAAGTTATTCCAAATCCAGCAGTTCCTCCGTCAATGCACTGTCACATCCACTCCGGAGCTAGTTTGTCATCTCACTTGACGCCAGCTTCAGCTACAACAACGATCATGTCAACGAGTATTACAGGATCGACCACGGCATCAATTCCTGTTATTCCGCAAGCTGGAAACCCTCCAACATACACACAAGCACAACTGATGCCAGGAACGGTATTGCATAATTCTATGATGCCAACGCCAATCCCACAACAAATGGCGACTACATCATATGAGTGAGCAACCACGTCATCACGTGCATCAAATACAACCGGTGACTACTCAAACGCTCCAGCCGTTTCCTGGGGCTCATTTTCCAAGCTACACACAAGCACCGTCACTTCCCCCTCAACCCCAACCTGTTTATAGGGTACAAAATGGTATTCCAAGCTTATCTCATGGGCTGGGGCAAACACATCCAGCCTTGTACCCCGGTCAAAGTACAGTTGACACAAATCAACAAATTCCAGTTCCTCCTAGGAGTTATTTCGAACACTCAGCGGTTGCCAACTCCTGGAACTCAACAACTTGCTCAGTTTCCACCCCAAATGCCAGGAGCACCAGTTGCACCTGGTCAGCCCATTGGTCAACAAATACTGCAAGGCACAATGGGAGGTCATCAACAACCGCTCATGTACGCAAACGGTCAATACGTAATGCCTCAAAACCAGAATCCACTTCCGCAAGATCCGTCGGGCCTCCAACAAATGCAACAATATCCGATGATGCAGGCCAATGCTCACCCTCAGTCTTTTCAACAAATGCCGACTTCCTCTCCAGCACAACTGCAAAATCCCCAAACTGCACTTGCAATGCAACAAGGGCTATTTCAGGCTCAACAGCAAACAACAACCCCTGCCCTGCCAAATGGAAACGTTCAAAATCAAACAGACCATACAACCCAACAACAATTTTCCAATGTTCAGCACACCTACTCTCCGTACTTCCAAAATCCTATGCAAAACTTCCCAAGGCTTGCTATGGATCCTGCAGCTCAACAGCAATTCGCGAATGTCATGCAGCAACAGACAATGTTCCAGAATACATCTAACCCGACGTTCCAACAAGTGGGAGGTTTGCAACTTCAAATGCAGCAAATGCTACAATCCCATCATAACAATGGCATGCAGTTTTCCAATCCCCAGGCAATGTCACAAACTCAGTTAACACAATCAGTTTTTCCTTCAGCAGCTCAACCTCAAAATCCTGCGCAAATTTCCCTGCCGCAAGGCATGCAGCCTGTTGGTTCCCAAATGCATGCCCAACAAAATAGCCTGCCGACTAATCCTGTGGGATCCATGCCATCGGTTCAGCCTGGAACGGCCCCAGCACCAATGCAAAACGTCCAACAAACAAACTCACCCCAACTTTCGACTACTGTCGAGCTAAATAGTCAACAACAAGCCCAGCTACAGCAGCAACAGCAACAGTTTTTAGCCCTTCAGCAACAACAGCAACAACTCCAAATGCAACAGGCAAACAACGACATTAGTAAACCTCAGTTGCAACAAATGCCTTCACATAATCTGCAAGCTGTTATGATCAATAATACCCTCCAGTGGATTCGAACGCCACAGCCTATCCCGCAGCAGCTTCAGTCACAACCAGTTCAACAACCTCAACAACAAACTGAATCTGCGCGAGCCCCTCCACCTCCACAACAACCTAGCCAACCTGCTCCCGCTCCAGTGCCCCAATCCCAACCCCAGCAGGTCCCTCAGGTTATCCAACAACTTGCTCAAGTCACAGACAGTGCTGGGAATACGTATCTTATTATGCTACCAGCCCAACAGCAGCAGCAAAGTGTAAGCCAAAACTCATCCCAAACCGGAAATGCAGCCGAGAACACTGCCGCGCATATATTAAACTTAGTTTCTGGTCTTCAAGCTCAAACGCAACGAGCCAATCATGTTCCAGGTCAATGTGTGGCAGCAGCTGCTGGTCATTCTCCAGGATCTTCATCAGGTTCATTCCATTCTGTCGGAAAGTCGTCGCCATGTCCATGTGCGGCTTGTAAGGAGAAAACTGGTACCGCTAACGTGATGGAAAAGTTCAAGAAAGTGTTGCCACATCCAAGTCCTAACGATAATTCACAACCTCACTTGAAACCAATCGTTCCAAATATTGCTCCAAAGCCAATTGCTGTGAGACCTGCCATTTCGAAACCTCTCGTAGTACCTAAAGTGGTCCGAGTACAAGCTGCAACGACCAGACCAGCTATTCAATTGGCCTTTGCGCATCCTGGTCAGCTGCATAATCCGAATCCACAGCATCCACAGCTTATGCCTGGATCTCAGTTAAAACTAATGCCAATCCAGCACCCACCTCAAGGTGTAGTTGGAGCACCGGCAGCTGCTAATGCAAACGTACCTATATCCAGTCCCAACATTGCTGTGGTCCGACCCATGGAGAATCCCCTTCAAAAGTTATCCGACCAGATATCTCAAATCGAATCTACTTTCATGGCGCCATCCCTGACTTCACAACAACAGCAGACCATTCAACAGGCTTCTCATCAAAGTTCAACCACTGCGATAGTCAGCCAAACTTCACCCCCTCCTGGTCACCATATAACACTTGTATCAACATCTCCTCCGCCCCCAACCAGTACAACTATCACATTTCAGATTCCAGGTGCATCGACATCCCCAGCTCAGCTCATATCAACTCATGTCATAACACTTGATCCCCCACTTGCTGACGAAGATCCAATCGGTCATGCTGCCATTGTAGAAACTCAACCCCCGATCGAGCTCATTCCCGAGCCGAGGCTAGGCCTGGTGGACCACGGGGTTATCGTTGCTAATGAGTGTCAAGTTGCACCACCGTCGCCACAAGTTTCTTCCCCTGGAAGTAGTATTCAAAGTATTTCAAATCCAAATACGCCTGTGAGAAACGGCGTTTCTGTGCCTTCCGAGGCTGCTGGTGTGAAGCGAAAAATTTTACAAGTTTCTCCTTCGTCCAGTGGGGGAACTGGACCAGCAGCTAAGTCCATACGACTGACTCTACACAAGATGGGGGACGGGGATTCTTATTCCATTAAGAAGATTGAAAGAGGGGCAGCAAAGGCTAGTGGTTCTTACAAGAGTTTGAAAATTAAGGGACGCATTTTAAGTAGCCGTCTGAGCAATGGTCCACAAGAAGGGACTGCGACCAACGTAGTGATTGTGCCTTGTATCCGCATTGTGCCAAATCCAGACCCAGACACGAATGATGGGAACGTGACGATAGCAGAGGATGACAATTCTAACGTGGAGAACATTGATACTTCCGGTCATCGTGGAGGAGATAACAACAATAACGGCCGGTCAAATCTAAGATTGGTATGTGAACTACAACAGTTTTAGTATATGGTTAGGGTAAATTTGGTTACCGTTGAATCGTATCTAATTGTCGGTATTATTTCCAATAGACACATCGCGCTGTCATTGTGTACGAGGGACGGATGGAGAGCAACAACAAAGTACTGTTCCAGTCGAGCGATGTTCTGGACGTGTGGGATCGCGTTTTCCAGATCGTACAAGGAACAAGATTAAATCACAATCTACCCCCGATCTCGTACCCAGCTACGAATATAGCATTGCCCCGTACGTGAATGTTTCTTATTTTGATGTTTGTAATAGTTTCTCTATTGTTTTTTATTTAAATGATGATTGGATTTGTGTATTACAGAGAATGAGGTTGAGGCTCAAGCCGTGTTTAGCAAGCTTGGGCTCACCCACAGAGCCCTTAATTTCCTCCTCCAAAAGCTCCCCGGATTGGAAGCGTTGTCAAAAGCTCAGCAAAACCAACAAGAGAGAAAGCCTCCGTCTCAAGTGCCTTCACCTGCAGCATCAGATGTAGACACGCAATCCAACGCAACAACAATTAATTGCTCTTCCCCCCAAGAGCATAAAAATGAAATAAAATCCGAGGATGAAGATGACAACGAGGATATCATCGAATACAACGAGTCTGGGTCTGCGCGACTGGAGAAGTTCCGGGGACGAAAACCTTTTGACATGTTTGGATGGTTAACATCAAAACATCGAAATCAAGTTATTGATTCAAACAGGTAACACTTCCACAAAAGTCAATCAATTTCAGCTGAAATTATAACTATTTGATATCTAAATCATTTCATCTTTATTTTCTACAGGTCGACGAGCGTTATCCTCCGCCAAGAACAGTCGGAGCAATGTCTCAAGTTTTTATCAGCTCCTCTTGGAATGCGTTACCGCAAAATGAAGGAAACATGGCGAGAGTACTTAGTCACTAAAAAGTCCGACGTACAAGGAATCGGTTTGTTTACAATGAGGGACATTGAGAAAGGCGAAATGATTATTGAATACGCTGGAGAGGTGATTCGTCCGTTGGTATGTGATATCCGGGAAAAATACTACGAGTCTAAAGCCATTGGCTGCTATATGTTCCGCATCAACGATCACGTTATTGATGCCACAATGAAAGGAAATGCAGCTCGTTTCATTAACCATTCATGCGAGGTAAGCCATCGTTTACGAAATAAAATATTCCTGGAATTCGAGCATTTTTGCAAAAAAAAAAAGTTTTTCTAAGCAAAAATACCTCTCGTTTTTTACTTTACAGCCAAACTGTGAGGCAAGAACTGTAAAAATTTCTGGCAAGGATCATATCATCATATTTTCCCTTCAAAGAATTCCTCGTGGGAATGAGCTTACGTACGACTACAAATTTGAAAAGGAAGAGGAGAAAATTCCATGCTTGTGCAAGTCAAAGAACTGTCGAAAGTATCTCAACTAAAGAATAGTAGAATTGTACTTAGGAGATGGAAAAGCTTACAGGGTTTTGAGTATCATGATATGATTTTTTATGTAACTTGATATACGTTTCTTTTATACCAAAATGGTATTTAATCGTTTCCCGTGATGAAAAACGTTTCGGTTTTGTTTGAAAATTAGTTTAAGAAGAGTTTTATTGATCTGGTCGTTCGTGATAAGAATTGTTTTTTTTACATATAACTGACTTGGCGGGTTTTAGCCGGATATAAATATTTGTTTATTATTGTATTGTGTAGACCTAGCCTTCAGCTTAGAAAATTTGGAACCTGGTCGAAAAAGTAGAATGTGTACTGGTACGTGTGCCTTTAAAGGTAGTATATAAGACTTCGGAATGATCTGTTATTTCTAGTTGGTTTTTCGGCCTACACCAATTTTATAACTGGCTTGTTATCCTTTAAAACTGTCAATGGATCAAAACAAATAAACGGATATTTTTTGGAATACATGTTGCAAACTAAAATCTATAAGCTCTTGTCTATGTCTTGTGGGGAATAATTGGTCCTCGAGTAACAACAGCAATACACATCTTTTCGAGCGAAGCATTTTAAGCATTTTATTCGGGCGAGACTCATAAAAATTATAGAATTACTACTATAGCTTAAATACCAAAATAAGGAGCTCTTGCAATTTTATAATTTGTCTTTTTTTGGTCACCGTTTTTGTATGAAACTTTACAGCGTGATAAATTCAAGCATATCGTCTGTGGTCACTTGACCTTTGCAGTTCCAGACCGAACTGGTCGGGATCTGGTAAGCGCAATCTTTTTTGATAGCTCGTCATGTTGGATTGTGTTCATGGGGGAAGATCCTGGTCCCGGTCCAACACTGAGCGCTCTTGACCGGAGTGAGCTTCTGCTACTGCTGGAGAGATTTATGCTTGTCTTACTTCTGCTGAGTCTTCCAGTTTGAATGTTTTGAGAGGACAGGGATGGCTCCACTTTAATAATGGTGGACGGCTTCAGACAGGAAAGCGCCATCTTTTCAAGGAAAAAGTACAAAGCAATCAATTTTGTGACTTCAATATGATATTTTCATTATTGTATGATTTTCTTACTGTTGAACGAAGCTGTCTGGCAAATCTCTCCACATTTCTGTCGATGTCATTTTGATGGCATCCAGCAATCGGCACGACGTAGTTTTTGCTGAATAGCTTTTCAAGGCTGTGCTGGTCATGTGTGATAATGTTGCCGAACTTAACTTCATTCAGGATGTGACCACTTTGACCGTAGCACTTGGCAAACTCGAAGATAAGGTCGGAGAGTCGTGAAAAGCTTGTTGGTTTATCTTGGAGACCACCATCCCGACTTATTCCTAATGCACCAAAATGGCCTTGCACGTAGATACCAAGAACAATATGTTTGTACTCTTTGGAGCCCACATGCGACCGGAAGTATATAGGGAAGCGCTCCACGCAAGAGAGGCAGTTTGTAAAGTGAACCGCGAGAACCACAGCGTGAAGGCACTTGATAGGTTGATTCGCTGCGATAAGCTCTCGGGCCATGAACATTTGCATTTTCATAGACAGCCTTGCATTTATGCTGATTTTGGGTTCCCCCACCCGTTGATAACCTAAATTATTCATGAAGCTTTGAACCTTGGCCACGTACTTGAGCACATCTTGGAGTATTCCTGCTTTAGCGCCAAATGAAGGCTGCGGAGCCATCAAACCTCGTAAACTCGTGGCAGATAGACCTCGCGCAGGGGACGGCGACTTAAAGCGCGGTACAGCGGAAGATGGCTTTTTCAAGGCGCCAGCGACAGGTGCGCTTTTCCCCTTTCCCTTTGGTCCCTTTTCATCGGGCATTAAGAAAGAAAAAAGACAATAAAAACAATTAAATAGTGCTACATTTAACTTAGTTCTATGTTTTATTGAAAAGATAACACCAGTATGCCCATTCTTGCCTATTACACGCAAACACGCACCAAAGAAGACTGTCCAACTGTTTATCGCGTTTTCCCCCCAGTTGCTAGCTAGTATCAATATCGATCAAATTTTAATAACTCTCAAGACTGCATAGCTATGAGGTGTATATTGAACACACTCACGCAACCATTATTATTGTGTTTTCCCCGGAAAAAGCTAGACAACCCTGTTTTCCTTACGAAGAAAGAATATTGAACTTGTCAGCGGAAAAGTGTGTGTGTTGTGCACAACGGAGTTTACAACACGCGACTGACTATTTTTGTCAGGTTGTTCCACGGTGTAAATCGACTTGTAGAACGATACTCTACGAGTTCCAAGTGACATGACCGGAAATAAACAAAAAAAGTATGCTGGGAGTCTATCTAGAAAATAAATGTCGCTACTCATTCCTGTGTACCATTTTGTTGTGTGCCTAACAAGTGCTCTATGAAAATTTATCGTGTGCGTAGAAAACCTCATAAAATGCAAATTGGGCTGATATGAAAGAGTGAGAGAGACAAGTTGAACAGCTATTCCTTCGTCACGCTGGGTTGCAGCCTTTCAACTGTGATTGCATAGTAGGCATTTTTTTTATTTGTATGGAAGCCCAAACCGGAAATGACTGGTAATATGTTTTAGAAAAATGAAAAAAAGGTTTGGGACTTACTTTGCGAGGCTGCACTGTAGGTGATGGAGGTAATTTAGGTGGAGTCTCATCAACTACTAGATCGGGCAAATTAGGCGTTTGTTCTGAGTTTTCTGCAATTTCCTCCTGGGGAGGAGAATCTGTCTCAGGCTGCCCCAGAGTGGCAGGAGCATCGACTTCCAAAGCTGGGAGTGATTCTGAGCTCTGTACTTTGTCTAGTTCGGTTTTTGAACCTGCTGAAGGCACCGATTTTCCTTTGCGTTTGCGTTGAGCTTGATCATTGTTATCTGGGTACTTCCCGGGATACTTCCGTTTGAGCATTTCATGCTCAGCAACAATCATTGCGACAGCAAGGGCAATGTCTTTTGAGATTTGCTCGGGAAGTGGCTCAGATGGATTGGCATTCACGTCCAAATCGTCATGACCAAGTTCGTCTAGTTTCTCGACTACAGTGTCGCCTACAGTTTTGTACAGATTTCGAGTAGGTCTCTTTTTCGCTTTGGGCTTGGCATCCTTGGAATCTTTGGAGGAGCTTGAAATGGTACTCGTACTTCGTCCAGCCTTTTTCGCGTTCTTGGTTCTTGAGGAGGATGAGCTTTGAATATTGTGAGAACTCAGAGAGTTTCCAGACTTTTTAGTCTTCTTAGCCGCTCCTTTTAATTTCATTTGTTGGACGGTGGACGCCATGTCGATGTACGGAAGCCCAGGGAATCGGATGTGAAGCAAGCTCATGACATTCAAAAGATCGCCATATAGTTGATAATTCCTAATAATGCAGCAAAATGTATGTATCCCAACTACTCATTTGTAACCCAATCTGATGATATTCGAGCTATACTTTCTAATTTTGATTCAAAAATAGGCCCCTAATCTAATCATAATTATGATGTCTTTATTCCTGACGTTACTCGTGTAAATAAATTGCTCTGTATCACTAAACTGTAGAAATGGAAACCGACACAAAATGATGCGAATTGTTATGAATTATCTGTAGTGAACGCTTTGTGCAGGACTGCAGGAGATGATTTTGTACATCAAAGAGAGGTACTTGAATCTCCTTTGGTTTACAAGTTGATGTAGACTTTATTTTCGGTTTTGTTTTTCTTTTGAACGTTATTATAGTACTTTTAGTTTTAGGCAGGAACAATTAAAATGTAAAAAAGGTAATTAATGTAGAATTAGTTACAGCTAAGTTAACAAAATTGAAAAAAAAAAACCAAAATGCAATGTAAACGCTTCAAAAAAGAAATGTACATGATTTTATTTCTACTTCAAAACAACTCGAGAAGTCGAGACCATATAATCTATAGCTATTAGGGCGTTTGTTTCAACTAGGAAAAATCTACAAAACAACAAAACGTTTATCCTTTTCCATTTATCACTTTTTCTAAAAAATTATAAATGCAGTTCCGGTTTTAATACAAATCGTAATGTTTCAAAGTTTTAAGAGTAAACACCATCTTCAGAAGTTCAGTGTTTTTAGTCTTTCTTTTTCTTTTTCCCAGCAGACTTAGGTTCTGGAGCAGCTTCTTGGGCTTTCCGTTTACCCTTCGGGGTTTCCATTTTACCACCAGCCGAAGCTTTTTGCTTTTTCTTATCCGCGCGTTCCTTTTCTTCAAGTTCTTGGTTCTCACGCTCGATGAGGGTGATGAGGGTATTGCAGCGACGCTGAAGCTCCATTGCAGTACGGGACTTGATAAACCAATCGAACCGGAACTGAGGAGCAGCCCTATCATATTTAAAACAAACACAATATTTAGATAGGTACAACCATCAATTCTTGAAGATAAGCCATCAAACCCTACCTCACAGCGATTCTAAGTTCGTCAAATACATTTTCCCTGTCAAATCCCAATTTGTGCAGCATGCAAACCAAGAATCTGTCCTCCTCTTCTGTGTAGTTCTTTCCCTTATTCGTTCCATACGCAATTCTCAACTGGTGGAATGGTGCCCTGTACCGAGTCATTTTAGAGTCCAAAGCTTTCTTAATACTCGAACGCTTTTGAATCTTGGCTTCGCCCCTCTCAACCTGGGCGAGAATCTTCTCGATGTCTTGGAGCTCGTGACATCTCTCCCAAAACACAGCACTATACTCTATAACCTCCTCTGGTGACTTGCCCTCGACCTCTTTTGCAATGTTTTCAATGTCGTCCCGTCCATACTTTTCACTGGCTTTGATGAATTGGTTGAAGTCGCGTTTAGTCCAGTTTGTGAATCCCTATAGAGTAAAATATGCATGAAAATCAGAATAATCATTTCAAACGAGCTTTAGATTCATCTTAATTGATATTTACTCACCTTAGCCAGCAAATTATCTCGTTCCTGAAGCTCCTCATCCCCAAGGGGCCCTGCCTCATCAATTTTCTTCTGTTCTTCCCTCTGCACTTTAGCTGCGTCAGCCCCTAAGTCAGGATTCCTTGGAACCTTGTACCCCAACGTTTTCCTATAGTAGTAAATCTCCTGGTCCAACAGCTCAAACAACCTTGGTGGGAAAAACTGAAAGTCCTGGACAACAGGGAGCTTCGGAGGTCTTGGAGCTTTCGGTGCTTTTGGTTCTGAAACTCTAAGCGCCTCCCTAAAGTATGCGTCCACCGCATAATTCGCCTTCCTCTCTCTCTTCGGCGGCTCAATCCAGTGGCCAATAAAGCCCGTCTTCTTTTTCTCCCTGTAGTCCTCCCCTTCAAATTTATATACAGACTCAGTGGGCGCATCTAGAGTGAAATTTCTCAAAGACGACTCTCCCAATTCTGCCAGCTTTTGGTTCAACTGCTCCGTTCGCTCTTCTCCTTTCTTCAAAATTTCATCGATGTCCTCTTCTGTAATATCACTGTCCTTCGTCGCAAACACCTGGTCAGCTCCAAATCGAATCATATTCAGCATGTCATCCTTATTCAGCGCGTTATTTTTGTTATCAATCAGCCTCCCCTGTTGAATAACAAGCTTGTCAAGTCTCAGCTTGATTTCCGCCCGTTCTACAATCTTCTCTTCGACAGTACTGTCCGTTATAAAGCGAAACACGCGGACTTGCTTCGTTTGACCAATTCTGTGAGCTCTGTCCATCGCCTGAAGATCCATTTGAGGATTCCAGTCGCTGTCAAGTAAAATGACGATATCGGCAGTCGCCAAGTTGATACCCAGCCCACCAGCACGAGTGGACAACATGAACAAGAACTTTTTGGATCCGGGCTCATTGTACTCGTTGATTTGAGTCTGACGGTCTTCATGAGGCGTCTGTCCATCCAGCCGGCAGTACTGCATTCCTCTCCAAAGGCAATAATCCTCCAAAATGTCCAACATTCTGGTCATTTGGCTGAAAACCAAGACGCGACTCCCTTGCTCTTGCAGTTTGGGTAAAAGCTTGTCCAAAATCATCATTTTTCCGGAGTTGGTCACAATGTGAGTGTCAGTTGTGTACGGAGGGCCGGGCTCCGCTCCATCGAAGAGGTAAGGGTGATTGCAGCATTTACGGAGCTGCATAAGGATGTTTTGAAGCCGCATTTTTTCTACTTTCCCCGCACCATTAACAATGTCAATGTCCTTCATGAGAATTTTGGTGTACCACTCCCTCTGCATTTTACTAAGACCAACGTACACTTTAACTTCCTTTTTGGGCTTTAGCCGTTTCTCCACTTCGCTTTTCAGTCGACGGAGTAAAAACGGCCGGAGTACGGCGTGGAGGCGTTCTACAAGGGCATTATCTCCTAAGCATGAGTTTGTGTTGAACCACTCGTCGAAATCCTCGGAAGAGTTGAACACATCTGGGAGTAGAAAGTTGAGAAGGGCCCAGAGCTCGTGGAGATTGTTTTGTAGAGGAGTTCCAGTAATTAACATACGGTTTGTGGATTTAAACTCCCTGACGTACTCGGAGAGCTTGCTCTTTTCGTTTTTGATTCGATGAGCCTCGTCAATGACGATGTAACGCCATTGAAACTTTTTGAAAACCGCTTTTTCCTTGATAACCATTTCGTATGAGGTGACGCACACGTCCCACTCCCCGGGCATCATAACATCTCTGATGAAAACGGCACGGGACTCGGCATCTCCAATCAGACAAACTGCGCGGAGGGTTGGACACCAGCGTTTGAACTCGGCCATCCAGTTAGCCAAGGTTGACTTTGGAACGATGACAAGATGAGGGCCCATTATGCTTCGGTAATGCTTCATATAACCCAAGAGGGAAATTGTTTGGAGGGTTTTACCTAGACCCATCTCATCGGCGAGAATTCCATTTATGTTATTTTCGAACAATGAGATCATCCAGTTTAAACCACGGATTTGGTAGTCTCTCATTTCTCCTTTGATATAGTGCGGGCTTTCGTCAAAGTTGATTGTGACCTTAGAGGAGTCGGCGACAGTTGTTAGCAGTTCCTCGTCTTCTTCCTGTTCAGTCATTCGGTGGCGATGGTCGCCGGCTTCAGAGATTCGTCGTTCATTTGCCTTTTTCTTTTTTTCTTCTTTGCTTGGCTTAATTTTCAAAGGCGACGTGGGCCCTTTCCCTCCAGGATTGCCAGAAACGAAATGGCTAAAGATTTCAGTTTGTTTGAGAAGAAAGTCGAAACGTTTCCCCTTGTCCGAGAGGGTGGCATCGTCAGGACGGTCTTTAGAGATGTCCGAGGATGCGGATGAGTTCTCGCCGGCGTCGGAGGCGGCACCGCTCCGAGGCTCTTCTGTCTCCATGTCTGAATACCTAACATAAAGTCAATCAATCAAACCTTGAACTCTAAAATAAAACTCAATTTTTCACAAAACTGTCAAAATCAAATCCCGCCGGAACAAACCAACTTTGGTCCTGTTTAATTGACTTAACTTTAACAAACGTCAACTTACCGATCAAAATCTGTCAATTAATTGAAACTTGTTGATACTGATAACACTACACGTGTCTTGGAATGCCTACTCGTTTTTATTTCATGCAGTTTTTGTCTTCAACATTTAAATTAGTTTGGTCAAACTATTTTTTTACAAACAATGCCAGCAACGATAAACTCCACTGCTTCGAGTCAGTTCGAGTAAAGAAAAGAACTTACTTTATTCCCTCTGCTTAGCAAATACACAAAAACAACATGGCGAGGATAGCCCGAAATAAGCGGCCTATCTGTCCGTTCCTGTACTAAAAAGTAGCGAGTGTGTGTGAAGTACATATAGCCAATAACGCATAAAGATTGCACGGCAAAAATAGCTGTCTCTCGACAACAATGATCTCTGACGCTCAAACATAGAAATTTGATTCGGGCTCTCTGCTGGCTTTTACCTTGCCCTTTGTTCGGGTAAACAATGGAATTCAAATGGAAGGTGATGCAGATGCGATTTATGTCTTGGATTGAACCTTTTCTAGGAGGAATGTAGGAGAGCGTGAGGTGAGGTCAATCGCTCATAGGGTGATGGAGGGGATGGCGATGTAGGGTGGATAAACGAGAGGATGATGTACGTTGGATCTTGGAGGTGATCACAACATACATGGATGGATCTCAAATTCAACATAAAACATAACAAGGGTGCTGGAACGGAAAGGCTTTCCTGTCCCTGTCTTAAAAATAAATCCTAGGGAGTTGATATGTACTGCAACTGTCGAAATCATTTCTTTACTGCCTACATAATTACCTTCTAGTTTTCCATGTAAGGACGCCCTAAATCATAGTATGATTGGTCTAGGCGTCTGTCCTTTGCATAGAATGAAATGAGTCATTCATGAGTTCATGCAAACAAACTTTACGTAGCGCAGGCAGTACGCGTCATGTGAGCACAGAACTTTTTTTCTTTTTTCATACAAGTTTTTGGAGGAGTGCAATGCAATATGTAAGTTGCAGAGTTGGTGCATAATACAGAGAGCTATGCGTTGCGTACGCATGTGTACTACGTTACGTTGTCAAACAAAACTAAATGAAAGGGGATTTTCGACATGACTAATTGTCAGTGCTAAAAAATTTAGTTTGAAGTTGAACTGAGCTTTTTGTAGCAATTAAATAGATCAAACAGGAAGAATTGAGTAGTTTTTAATTTGGAAGCGTGTCAGGTACGATATTTAGCAAGAGGAAAACAAGACTACAACTTCAGCTGATCCAAATCTAAGAATTGTTGGAAGAGGTGTAGTGTTGAGTGTTGTTGGAGTTTCAAAATTATTTTTTAGTGAAGAACAATGAATCGATTGTTTGGCAAGGGGAAGGCAAAGGAGCCTGCTCCTGATTTGGGTGCTTGTATATCAAATG
>VICI01000246.1:0-47453 GCA_019593645.1 Akabosia matsudoensis
GCTAAAACGTTCATCCACACACTCCTAAGAACCAGCCAGCCAATGGAAGTCGATTCTGGGTCACAAGTGGCCAATACCGTCAGTTCCGAATCATCGGACGAATGTGATTGCTAACAATGGACGAATCAAAACTTCGCAATCGATTTGCGAACCAGGACACTTCCAAAGAGAAGAAGGATACCTTTATCTGTAGAAACTACCATCATACTTCGTTCAGGACAAGAGGACAATCATTAGGGTTTGGAATAATGTTTAGAGAGGAAGCAGGAATGATTTATATCATGGTTCCGATAGCGCACTATATTGTTTTTCCAACTTTCTATCTGCAAGATTTCATAGCAAGCATTGTAAAACAGCTTATCTTAATAGAACGAAAAGACACGGGAATTCCAGAACAAGAAAACGAGCTTATTGCTGCCGAACCGTATGTAGATCACGTATGCACACTAACTATATACTCATTAAGAAAACAGAAATGTTACTATTTCATTCGAATTGTTTACCCAGTTCTAATAACATGTGACACAGAAGATTACCAAAAAGAACAGGGTCATACTGTGACTTTATATGATGTAGCAGCACGCTGTTTAGTAAAACAACTAGGAATACGGTTGCACACCTATAAACGTTAGTTCCAGGGATATTTTGCACTATTTTTTATTTGGAAAGAATGGTATGCTTGGAAACTCTATTTTACTTACAGTTGTTTTACATTCATTCATTTGGATTGTTAACGGCTGGTATCGATAAGTTGCACGACATATTTCAATATAAAATAACGTATCTTATTAGTTAAGCTATCCTTGTGAAGTGCACCAGCAGGAAATGTTGGGTCACGGTTTAGTGCTTCTTAACGTAATCTATTTAATAAATCAATCATTTTGAACGCGTTGAGTACTAGAATGTGGGAATGACTGAGTATAAATGAGAGAGATTAATAAATAAAGCGGTAGTGTGCCTACCATAGCCCTAGCTGATAGATCACTCAGCTTATTTGTGCATATAAAGCATTGTTCGAGTCGGAACGTTCCTTTGATAGTTTTTCTCGTTTCAGTGAGATTGATTTGCTGGTTTCCCATTGTCCTTCCGTAATTACAGAAGACATGGCGGAGGGAAAGCGCGTTGGATTTTCCTTTCGTCCTTCAAAAACGGGAAAACAAACGTTTCTAACAAATGAAGTGGGGACTTACTCTTATCAGAGTATCCCCGTGCCGCCCGATTTCTACGCACTGTACAGTTTGAGAACTGTGCTGGATAGAGGATGTAAAAACGTGGTGGTTACTATACACTTCGACCGGAATGAAGAACTCGACATTTACGGGTTCCGAGGACGACATTGGGCTGCGTCTAGAAGACACTCACTTTAGTGTGAAGCTAATAAAAATGTTATCAGTTTATTGGTAGCAATAAATAAGGTCATACTATGATTGCTAAATGTTGAAGCAAGTTCTTTAGTGAAACAATTGTGAATACGATTGCAAACAAATTTAGTTTCAGAGATATTTTGCATTGAGAAAAGAATGGTTTGTATGCTTTGAAACTACATTTTACTTAAATAAAGGAACTGTTTATTATTCACATGCATTCATTTTGATTGTTTAGAGCTGGTATCTTATCTTGATGCTTTTTCAATCCCTCCTGAGTTTGAGACGAACATTATTTATTATTATTAAAAATTAATCATTCATATGAGGATTCTATATTACCAAATCACATTTCAGTGATTTGCATTACCGATACCATCTACATCTAGAGCTCAAGGAAGAGTTCACTTTTTAATTCACTCATATAATATTATGCTACAGAAAAGACTAAAATAGTTTTTAAACAGGATTCAATATTTCGTTCCGCTTCAATGCTTACTGAAGATATTTACTACGAGCTGTGTGTGCACAGTCATCTTTTATCATTTTTATCGCTACATCAAAGCACTATAAACACATGTATGACGGAAGTCTACAGCTAACTGAATTTGTGAACGTCAAGTTGGTTAACTTCGTCTTCGTCCCAAACTCACAATACTCGAAGATTTGTTTGCACTTTATCAGCATTATCAATCGTCATGGTTGGATTGGCATTTGTACTTAAATCAAATTTTTTAATGGTTGAATTTTCATAAAATGCATAGGTCATACTGAATTACCTTCGTACCAGAAACATGGAAAAGAGATACTTGTAACGCACATTCTTGGGATGTCATACTTTTTCCATGACTGTGGTAATTTAAATGACGGGTAATGTTACTGTGTAATAGGGGCGACGGATATCGATGAAGGTGCCTGATCAATGCACAATGTACGGGGGTCTCTTGACCACATTCCTTTGAAAAAGTCATATTCAGGCTGCAGAGAAATTCAATTAATTGGAACGTTCCCATTATGTAAATCGCGTTTCCTCATTATATTGCAATTCCTATAGGCTGCCCCAGGTAGGAAATAGATGAAGGATCACAAGTTTCAAGGGGCATTCTGTCATACTCATCATGACGATGAGTCGCCTTATACAAGGCCCTTATGACGGAGAGCGTCATAATTAAACAAGTAGCATTTGCGATCGCGTTGACGTGTTTCTCTTCCTACTAACAGTATTGCTACTTGAAGCTATACAACCCATATAAACCCCGCAATCCGAAGAAACTATGAAAAACGTTGACAGTAGACAAAAGGTATGATTTTGATGATTATGTTCCATTATTCGAAGATACTATTTATCATGTCTACGCCGTTTTGTGATAAAAATCACACCCAAATGTCAGGGCGGTAAAAAAAATCAGTGTAGATGGAATAAATCAGGTTTCTACTACCGTCATACTCATCATGACGATGCGTCGCCTTATACAAGGCCCTTATGACGGAGAGCGTCATCATTAAACAAGTAGCATTTGCGCGCGCGTTGCCGTGTTTCCTGTTCTACTCCTACGTTCATAACTTACTCACGTTTTGATAAACTTCTTTTTAATAATGATACTTTATAAGCTAATGAGAGTTAAATATTTTTTATGCCTAGTTAGCACTCAAGCAACTGAAATTATGGGGAAAACACTAAAAAAAACTTCATTCTTTTCTACAGTTTTCACTCATGTTAATACAAACTATAACACAACAAAATGTTTAACGAGGTAATGTTGACACAACCTATTTAGACGGGACAAAAAGTGAGAGAGTTATTCTCAAAAACATACATTGCTAAAAGTTTGGTGTTACCAACTACGTTAGCTTCTTTAAAAACAAAACATGATACGGGACCTTATGAATAGCATCTTTTGACATGTTTTACCGGTTTCTTCGTACTTTTTTTTCTAAACAAACAAATTATCGTACTATTTTCATAGCACTTCATTGAAAAACAAACGGCAATTTTTGTAGAGGAATTCTTGACTGATATACACTGTCTACTTCAGAAACACTTGAATGCGCAAAAAAACCCAGGAGGACATTCAAATCAACAAAAAAATTATATTAGTTTTGAAAGAAAGAAACACAAAGTACTATTGAGCTGCGAAAGAAATCTCACACGAATAGACTAATTAAATTGTAGATTTCTCTGTGGTTAAAACTCAGGATACTTAAGTATACATTTTTTATCGAATTTCCTAACCCAATGTTCCGGGGAGGAGTATTTAAAGACTTGAAAAAATATGCTAAATATAAAATAATTTTTGGAAACAAGCAAAGTGTAAAGTAATATTGTAATATAGCAGTGATGCAACACATTTTAGTGAGACTGTAGATTGACACAACCCTTAAAATCCCTTTATGCTATTGAAGTTAGGGAAGAAGGAAGGAAGGAAGAAATTACGGTTGATTTGGTGGATCCCTATTATTGCCTGGCATGAAAACACAAAAACAATTGGGGCAAAGTTGATTGTGTTGTACTATTACTAGCGCTATACAGATGTTTTTTCTCTTGATGATGTACTGCTTACGCAAACTTTCTACGCTAATTAGATTTACCGCTAAAAGAAGTTTTGACATGTAGCTTATATCAATTTATAGATTCGACTTATTTGTATATAGACATATTATGAATTGTTATAATAATTATAGATGTAAGGTGATGTAAGTGTCTTATACGCAGCACAACTCTTTCCAGAGGAAAACAAAAGTCTAGTTGGGTGAACTCATATTAGTGGTTCGGGGCACAAACTCTGCTGCTTCGGGATTCAATCGGCTATTAAAGGTAAGGTGACTACTGAGTCCTTGAGCTAGGGAGTCGACAGGGTCGTCTTCTTGAGGGCCAGGGGATGGTGGAACATAAGGTGGGGGTGGTCCAGTTACTCGGATGTTGGCTGTGTTGGGGCCCCACGTACCGTTCTCGTTGAGGGAAGCTTCGTATAGTTCATAGTAGTAGTTTATCATTTCCTCATCCTCCAATTCTTGGAGAACCTAAGCACGGATGCACCCATAGTATAGATTATGACTGAAAAAACCATACTGCTTTCGTAACATATTGTCTATTGTCATAACGTATCTACCTGAGTGTCAAACTCTTCTTCATTTTCCATCCATAGGTACTCAGAGAAATCCTCCTCTGGGTTTGCAGACTGGTTAGAGGAGCCCTGAGCGTTCCCACTCGAGCTGTCGTTGTTAGCCGATCCTGACCCACCCCCAGAAGAGACTTGCTGGCCTGACGCACCACTTTCTACAGATGGCCCACTACCTGCCGACTCTCCCACCGGCTGTTGCTCATCTTTACCGTTATTTTCAGTTGGCAATTTCATCCTCACCACGGTGTTCTCTTTAAATTGTGAACAAGCACAAGATGTATTTCTATCCTGACACTTTCCCCTACTATATAGTCCCTAAACCTGTGTGGGTAAAAATAAACTTCAACTCTAATTGTGCAATCACCTCCTCTCTGCGAGGTCTTCCCAAGAGCCACCAGTGTTGTTGGTTTCCCAAATGATGAGCACAAAAGGAACAGGGTTGCTCACTGCTGAGTACTGACAATACCGTTGCTAAACTCGTCTACTTCCTTTCTCTTTAATGAGCTGCAGGAAAAAAAGGAGCACTGAAAAATATCTTTAGAAAATTCTCTTTTTTTCACACAGTGCTGTAGAGTGGCAAGGGACAAGATAAGGTACCGAATGGACCGACGTCTTTTGCTTGAGCTTCTGATCGTGTCTTTGCTGCGTGTTCCTTCGTAATACACTTGGCTTCTTTACAAGCACTGTTTTGCTACTTTCAAACATGACCATACTTTCGTACACATCCTTTTTTACCATTTGGAAAAGAGAATACTTCTTTAGTACCTACACTAAACCAATTCCTCTCTACAGAGCTGCACATCATCATCGTCACGCTCATTCTGTTTTTTTTTCTACGTAATATTCCTGCTTCAACGTTCTACTCTTATTTCAAAGCTGTGGCCATTCTACTCTGCTATGTTTTGTTTCACACAACTTGTCCGTCCATCTATCTGGCTATGGTCTCGTCAAGTGCTTTTAGTTGCCAAGAGTGAAGGTAGAGGAAGCGTGTCTTAATCTTTTTCTCATTTTTTCAACAGTGTGTACACGACACACGTTTTTTCTAGCAGAGAGTTTAACATACTTTAAAAATCATTATTGTCCTTATGTCTTTCCAATAGTATACCATCACTAATGATGTGCATAAATGTGGGTAGCCAGAATCAGATCTAAGCAAAGTACTCATATATTTTGAAAATTATCGGTAAATTAGCATGATAGGAAATCGCTGTTTCAAAGCAATCTTTGATGGCTCTAAAAACCACGCGTTGGAAGGAACAGGTTGGTTCGACTTTTGACTCTATTGACTGCCGTAGAAGAAACGGTTCTCTTATTTAGACAAAACGACTATATTGGATTATAAGAGAGATGCCTGCCTGTCTTTTTTGACAATTTGCAAGTTGGTGATTTTTCCTTCGCATATTAGGAGTGAGTTAAAGATGACGTGTATCATTTACGCGTATTTGATCTAGCGTATTGCTATTGCTACCATCTCCCAATGTACAGCAATGTACTGAATCAATCCGACTATGAGATTCTTTAAAACCTCTCGTTGTTAACTACTAGTTTCAGTTGCAGGAGCTGTAGTGACAAAAGATCACACGTCTGTAAACTGTCATCCAATCAGAATAAGCATTTTGTGCCATCTCAAGAGAATAACGTTACTTGCTTTCACCTCTTCAGGCGTACATATAGAAGTTACATTATTCAACTTTAACCCCTTCATGTATTGTACACTTGGGTTAATTTTTACAGACATCGTCTACTTGGAAAATCGCGATGCTCTTTATTCCTTGCCAGCGTTTGTTTCCAACGTGGAAAGCTAATGCTTAAGTGGTTGTATGCACTCATCAAAAAATGCCTTATACCATACAACTCCAATTCTTTTGTTTCCAAGAAAAAGCTTGACAAAGATTGTTTAACCCAGCTGAAGACGCTTGGAGTACAAACAGTTATAGAATAAGTTTTTTTGTTAGTATGCACATTGAGTCAATGTTGCGCAACAACAAAAATTATGCATCATACACGCTGTAATGTGGCGATGCAAAGGGAATAATATAGACGTGCAAAGCCCATACATCCAAATAGTACGTAATATAAAATTGTTTGGCTTCATACACCTCAAACAACAAAAAACTTATCACCTAACCCTAACAATAATATGGACAAAGGTGGTATGACAGTATGCCTACGACACTTAAAATATTTGTTCCATGTTTGTCTGCCATATGTAGTAGCATTATTAATATCATCGTATGTGGTTTAATACACGTACGATTTTCTCACAGTCAGTTGCGTAGTACAAAAAACTGCTGTTGCTGTCTGTTGTTGATGTTGATGTTCTCCTGCTGCTGCTACGTCTTTTGGCTTCTCGGAGTCCTCATTCAATAACAAAAACTTCATCAGAGACCATCTCTCTGTTGCGTCGCTGGAAGTTTTTCCTTTTATTTCCATCAATTTTCTCATTTTCGCAGCAGCATCAATACAAAACGAAAAGTTAACGCTACCTTTAGCAATTGGATTTACTTTTATATGGTCTTGTACTGTGTTGTCGAATACAAACGAAGACGTTTCGTCAGTTTTAAGTACGCCAAAAGTTTTATTAAACGCACACAACTTAGTTTTCATTTGCAATGACTTCCACACCAAAATCAGTTGGAGAGGAGAGCCTATCTGGTAAGCAAAGTTTAATATTTTTTTCTTGGAACAATGGACAATCTTTTTTTCGAAGTGTCAGTGAGATTTTCATTGTGTATCCATGTTTTCCTGTGAAAAAAGAGTTACTGCGTAGTATGGTATAAATCGAATTTGCAACTTCATGTCATCAGCAAATTTTTGTGTGGTTCAGGCGTGCATAATGTATGGCGTCTTTACTATGGGCAGCCGTACCTGTTGTTATCTAGGAAGGGTCAGAAGAGAAAGGCATTGACATTCACTGTCGAGCAAGAATTATGGAAACGTATTGCAATTTTGCTTTTAACTACTAGCAAGACTCATTTGGTCAGTCAACGTTGTAGGTCGCATATAAAATATCCTCTGGTTCGACAACTATTCTTATAGCAGATCAAGTGTGGCACTGGACAATAGGAAGTCATTGTCTAAATTATAGATCTGTTGTAGCTGTCATTGTATGAAGAGCAGTTTCTTGCTTGATATTTGCTGACAATGGCATATAATTTTAGATTGCTTGTTTTGAACATATTATGACACATTCAAATCCCGAGCGATTAAATCCTTCGAGGCATAACTGTAGATGCGTACATATGTTATATTTACCAATTTCGTCAATTTACCTACTTCCCTACCTATATCATGTAGTATGGCACTCGCTATAGCATTCGACTTTTTCTACACCATCATTAGTCGTTTAAAGAATACTTTTTAAAAGTACGAAGTCAACGACGTGCAGTTAGGCTACTGCTCTAATTTCCGACAAACATCCGCGTAGACATGCTAAATTCTACTTAGCTACTCTGACATTGAGTCGAAAAAGTGTCGCGAATTTTCAGTATGAAGTCGTTTTTATAGACAAAAATCATTGGTGTCTCTTAGTTCATTGGTCTTCCAATTGTTCCTAAGAGCGATGGAAAGTATTTTGTGAAAGTAAGCGAGCTGTTTTCCTTCTCTTTCGTGTATCCAAGAAACGGCTAATCATTGCCAACCATGATTCGTTGACAAAAACGAACGATCTTGCTACCAGGGTTTTTTGCTAGTTAACAAGCAATCCTATTGCCCTATTTTGTGAGCCCATACACTTAGGACGGGAAACAAGTGTATAATAGACAAGTTCACAATCCGAGACAGTCAATTTATCCATCAATGTTATGGATTTTTTATGCCATTTTCAAGGCATTTTGAATACTCTTGAACGGCTGCTTCTATTTCTGCGTACGCTATTCGGAATATACTGGGATTTTATATTTTTTTGTTATTTGTCACACATTGAAACCCTCTGACTTTTGATGGGTTTTGAAGTTTCGGGTAAGAAGCTGGTATTGAGATTTAGGAAGCGGGACTGAATACCCGATACATAATTTGAAACTAAGCTGTTATGTTGTATCGGCGTGTGATGGAACTGTATGAGATACAGTACTACAGCCAGAACTAAACAAATTTTTCATCCAAAATAATTCTTTCAAGTCAATGGTATACTGGATTTAATGACAGGATCTCAAACAGCCTCTCAGAATCAAGAAAATTAGGTGCTTTTGCAAGGTTCCATTCTGAAAAATCCGTACTTTCATACTCGCTACAAAATTTCAAAGAGATACATTCGTTACGTAGAATTCTGTATTCGGATTAGTTCATCTGTGCACTTCTCGCAATTCTTCCAACTTTTTTGCGTACCACAACAAAAACGTCTGCAGAGTAAATGAACTCCTGAGTATGATTTCATATATAAACGGTTGGACGGTCGTTTGTTTATGTATACACAAAAACAGAGCATGATTCATTTTTTGCGTCTTACCTTGCACTTGGCATCTCATTAGACATATGACATATGATGAGAATATAAGTACGTAAGAGTATTGCGTACTTTTCAGTCGTCTCTTTTTTCCACTTAAGAGTCTTTCCCCCATGGTACTTTCACCTGAGACCATTATTTGTCATTTTCTGAAATCTTATGGCGTTATGGCAACACTGTGGCTAAACAATATTTTACTTCATAGACTTCACAGAGTTTCGCCTTGGTTTCTGAGAATTAAATCTCATCTCATGAAATCAATAAACATTTGTGGGCAGATAGACAGCAAAATTTAAACCAAGCAAACTGTTATAACATGTTATTTGCTGAAAAAATAAACAAAATTTCAAAATAAGTACATATTAGTATGCTTATTTGAGGTACTTTGGAACTGTCACTTCTAAATCAATACTGGCAGTGCATATTGCGTTGTATTTTATGGACTTTTACGCTTAATCGGCCATGTTCGCTTGTTACTATGCACGGTAGATGACCTAATGAGATTAAGTAGCTCATGCATGATTCATAGAACACTTCAGATGGAGAGGAAAGGTTACAAAATAAATTTTACTTTTAAATATTTTCCTTTCAGTAGATGCTCTGCGGTGTATGCCTAACTCACAAGATTTTCGGTTGAAATAACACACTGTGAAGTCATGCTATGATGACTCCATTATCTTGGAGATTAATTTTGTCCTTTTTCAAATGTTCTTGTCCGTCGCAGTAGTGTAAATAATTTTCTCTCCGTTGCCATCACTCCCCCATTGTCCCTGAGAAAGATGTCTCGTTCGTTTCGCTTTCTCAACACACAAGAAAATTTGTTGCTGAAGGATTGTGAAAGGCATTCGCCAAATGTCCGTTTTTACACTTTCTCTACCCAGTGAAAAGACAGCTTTAGTCCAAAAATACGCGAAGTTTTACAAGAGACGCTCTTGGCTTTCAGTTTGATTCGTATGTACCACGAAAGGCACATTGACATTTCTCCAGCATTTTAGATGGTTGTGTGGGGAAATAGCTCCAGCTGTTACTTAAAGCATGCTGAATGACAATAGCATCAATTTACATTGCTTGTAAATAGGTATGTTTACTTTTTCTGTGGGGCAAAATTGTAAATAAATGGGCTTATGTACAGTTGACAGGCGAGTAATCTGTTAGCTCAAACTTAACTGTTTGAGTATATTTGGAACTTAGCTCTAACTTATGGTATCACCATCCACTATAGGCACACGCTTAGTGCAGCATCCCGACGATGGGCTTTTTTTAAACAGTGTAACAAAGGTTACGTGTGATAACTTTATGCAAAGCTAGTGGTCAATACAATGTTGCGAGTTATATTTATGTTATCGTTGCATTTGTATTGGACGAGTCAAAATGCAAACTAGTGGGCCGCAATTTGACGCGACTCTGTTTCCTTTGTGTTTTGGAAATCGATATTGAAAACAAAGAATATTCTTTACGCATTTATGATTTGCTTTACATTTACATGCACATATATTCTCTGCGATTACTGCATATGAAAAGGTAAACATTGCGAACATCATCTCTCTTTTGTTCTAATAGGATTATACTACACCCACATTTTTAACGGTTTTACAAGACCAGAAAAATTAGGCAAATTTCTAAGCTGCCGTTCTAAATCAAAATTATTATACCCCATCGTTTAGGCTGATCGAAAATCTTGGATGAAAATCTTCGAATTCATAGAATAGAAGTGGCTAGTTAGTTATTGCCATTACTTCCGAACCCTGTAAAAAATCTTTGAAATTTGTGCTAGTTATTATAAGATACTGTATTTATGTATCTGTAGGAAGAAAAACCTGAACGACCTTATTCGGAAAGTTTGCATGACTCTCAATCGTCATGAAGAAAATTCATATTCACTTTATATCATCAATATTTTTGGGATTGCATTTATTCATACATATAGCCTAATAAAAACCTATAATACCGGAAAACCTATCACAACACAATATCAAATCAACACAAACGCACAGCAAAAATCTGTAAAATGCAAAAACCATTTGCTGCACGAAGATGCAAATCATATAATGACAGAAAATATTGCGTTTATTATTAAATGGTATTTTCTTAAAGCATGGATTTAGCCGTATTTAACGCGTTCAAGTACTCCGATTATGTGTTTCGATTAATTATAGGTTTTACTCGTATGACTGTATGCACAATACATTATTTCCTCTGCAAAAATATTTAGCTTCTGTCGGACTATGTATATTGCCGGCGGCTCGTTATATTAGCTCCTAGACTTTCATTCACACGGTTCTAGTGCCTATGCATGCCTATAGGTAATGTTGTTATGTCCACTGTCTGTGGAAAAGTTTTATCAGCAACTAGTTCAAGAAATGCATTATTTTCGCCAAGCTTCATGATGATTTCTACAAAAATGATACACGTTACAAACGGCCTTTAATACATCAAGTGAATTACTTACTTAAAACTACTTGTCCGTTTCCGTGCCATGGAAAGTGTCGTTGTGGTAAACTGGTGTTTGAAAAATTACTGTAATCGTTGCATCAAAGACCAGATCATCACTACCTTATTCAATATACGATAATGATTCAATGAACTTATATATGAGTATTACATTGATGGCGGGTCGCACATAAACGTCAGTCAATTTTGATTTAAACTGAAACCAAGATGTACGTATATCTTGACATAATGTTAATGCTCTTTGCTCTTGTAAGGTACGAGGATTAAGTATATGTTCTTGCTCCTAGTATTTATCACGAAGCTGCGTTAGTTTTTTACAAGCTGCATCACTTGAAATACACTGAATGAAACTGATGTATTATTTACATTCGTTTTTCTTATGAAAAATATGTTGTATATATGACAGTATTGGTGTTTTTAGGAATGGGAAATCAATGGGAAATGCATGTATTTAGTCACGTAGTCGTCTTTTGAAAACTTAACAGAAATCTATTAATCAACAACAACAAAATCAAAAAGTGCATGGGAAAACACCATTGCATCAGGATATCATACTAATACTATCATTGCCACTTAATCATTTCCATCGAAATGCCACAATTATTAATGAGGAAGTCATTCGGTAGACATATTGGGCTTGGTGGTCACAAAATTTTACTGCATTTTACGCTGAAAAATGTTTTCTTACCCTGAAAAAGGGAACAAAGGGAACGCCGCTCGAAAAAGGGGACGTCAGCTAAAAAGGGGGTAACCCCTTCAAGCGGAAACGGCTGGCATGCCTAGTAACAAAGCTTGATTGTAGCTGTAGTTTCATTTCGCCTAAAATGTACAACCTTATTAATGCGAATTTCTTTGAGCTGGAGTTCACAGTTAATTTCTCTTGCCTTCGGCCTTCGTTTCGCCAGTTTTCTACATCTTAAAGTTTTGTATAATATCCTTTGAAATACACTCATTGCCTATTGCACCTTTCATCTTTTATCATTCCGCGTGTTAGTTTCGTTTATCCCTTTGGACCTAACAGAACGGCTAAACTGAAATTGCAGACTGTCTGTCTATAAGGAGTTTCTCGGCGAATTAGCTTTTATTGAAACCGTCTGCCTTTTCTTGATAGCCCATGGTGAAATATTGCGCCGCTAAATTAATACATTTCTTCCACATGTATGTAGAGAATCAAGAACAGAAAAACAATTCTTACTGACGTTTGGATGGCCTCATCGATTGCAAAACTTCATGCATTTGTATGGAGGGTCGTAAAAATTTTCCACTTGGAGCATAATAATTACCACCATTGTCATTGCAATCGTAGTCATAATTGCTTAAACTTGGGAGCAGGTGCAACTGCTAAATTTTAATTGGTACTGATATATAGTAGCGATTTTTCATATTACAGCATAATCTTAATATTATTTACTAGTTTTGTTGTTGTAGTATATTTACACAGTTACTCCGTGCAGTGGGTTCTTGTATTTCACACAATCACTTAGCCTTCCGGTAGCGAATGCATAGAAAGGAAGACTCGTCACAAGATTGATAGCAACTACAAAAAAATATGGAGGTAAATATAAAGTGCGTAAATAGTAAATAGTTTTCAGGCCATTTTTATTGTACATAGGGTTGCGAAAAGGTTAAAGTTAGTGTAGCGTGTCCATGTTCCAACTTAGGTATGTTTTCGTCGGTTTTGCAATAGTTTACAAAACTAGACGCAATACCTAAAAACAGTGACTCACCTTGACAATCTTGATGCTTTGAAGCTAAATATTGATGAGAACCGTCCGAACACCTCAACATTCGTTTTTGAATTCGTGCATTTATTCATTGAGCGTATATTCATAATAGGCAAATGTTATGCCGTCAAGACGCAGTCAAGAAGGGTCCGAGGATGATGGAAAATTGACAAATTTTTAAATCTTTTGTTAATTCTTGTATGCAACTACTGCATCGAGACATCACCAGGATAATGTGAAGCTGCGCAAGAAAAAACATTATCTTCTTTAAGAATACAGTTAGTTTTTTTTGAATCCTTTTATGACGAAGGATCAAAGCTCAGCTTACAGGAAAACACAAAGATGTAACAGATTTGTCTAGCCTGAGCAAACTAAAACGTGACGATTATGTTATTGTCCCCTTGGGAGGTTGTTGCTTTTCATGTTTACACTTTCGTGCTGTTTATGTAATTAGGGTTTGGTACAAGCCGTTTGCTTATTTCGCAGTCTTGGCGTGAGCAATAAAAATAATATTGTTTGCGTTCGCATAGCCTTTTAAGCCCTAATGTGGTCAATATAGCGTGCTTCTATATCGTTGCCCGATCTGAAATAGAGAAAAGAACACGCGACAATTCACGTAGTGGCTAGTTGCTTCCATGCATGACCTTGGCTCATTGCCATGCATTGACGGCCTAAAGAGTGATATGCGAAAAAAACACTGTTGAGGTTGGGAAAGCATAGAAAATTAGCATGCTGACCTGCAAATTGAATTCGTAAAATGATGATATTTAGATCTATGTATTATGTATGAAGGGAAAAGGCTTCAAAGAATGAATTCGGGTTTTGATTGTATTGCCGTAGAATCATGGGTGGACGTCAGCCTCAGCCCTGGGAGGGTGACTCCAGTTGCAGTTCCAACAGTCGGGCTATTAAATGGCTCAGGTCAACTATCATCGCACATAGGTGAGGAGTATCTGAGACTTTTGAAAGAGGCACAACGAGAAAGCAACTACTCCTCGTCACGCGTTTCCGTGGCAAGTTCGCGAAGAGATAGCCGTTGCGCTACGTAAATACACATTTGAATATTAGCAAACACTTTCATGTTAGCAAACACTAATTAATTTGTCTGGACTGATTTTTGCAGGCCAAAATCTCCTCCCAACAGCCCTAACAGTGAACTGGCTACTGGAGATGAAGAACTGAAGGACATTTACATTAATAAGGCAAGGATATAACAAAATTATTTGATGTACTTCATATACGATAACAACCTCTCAAGTGGCCTTTTTTAAACCTGAAACAGGAATCTGACCAGGTGAAAGAATGGATCAATACCTATTGGCATCCATTACCCACTAGGTACATCATCAATTACCATTTAGTTAAGAATGAATGCAAATTGTTTGAATATAATCCCATTTCTTCTAGGCCCAAACCAGTTCATGGCAAGGCTAAGTTCAGTTTACGAAATTCCAAATGCTGCGGCCGCGGACTCTTCTCAAGGGACATAATGCTTACATTTTTCCTTTCAAATATATTATCCCTGTTAATTGGCGCCGGAATAGGGTAAGCCATCAATGTTTCTTTCCCTGGCAGTATCATTAATCGATGCGTATAATTTGTGATTTGTTTTAATTGTTAGACTCTGGATCAGTAAAAGACCCAGTGGGATTGTTCAATTTCCTGTTGATTGAAGTCTGATTAGGAACTGATGGCCAGTGTTTGGAGTTTCATCGTTTCTTTCATCTTTCCATTTGACAAGTGCCCGCCAATATAATTTTCGAAAAAAATCAAGGATTCATCTTAACTTTCAACGCAAATATGGAGTCCTTCGCACATAAAATTAAAAAATGGTGGCATTTGTTTGTACAGTTTAGCTATTGATTTCCTAAGGAATGCTGTTTATTTCCATTCACTATTCGTGTATATATATCAGGAAAGCCTTTAATATACATATTAGCTTCCTTTTAACCTGGAGTCAAAATTTCATACTAGTTACCCTAAATGAGGTTGTATTTTTACAAATTATTTAAAAAACGTTTAGCTTTTCCAACCGGTTAAATAGACCATCTTGTACTGTTAACGGATAGAATACTGCAATTGTTGTGATAGTTACTCTATCATCATTATACTGATGGTATCCTCTCAATCTGACCTTATCTCTTCCTGAATTTTGTATGAACGAATTTTTCATAGCTACCTAGATAAGCTAATATTCATTCGTCTACTGATACGAAAAATGTATTGCTACTCTGGCCGCACAACTGTGTACTTGAGGAGTGATTTCCAGTTAGTTGTAATTACGGACAAAATGGTTGCACACATTCAATTCCTCGCTGCTGCTACTGTTTTATAATGAAAGTTGGGCGTGTGCTAGAAATAAGAGACAAAATTAAAACGGAACATTATCTATTCTATGCTAGTAATCTTTGTCTACAAGTTTATCAAAAATATTTTTAGGTAAGTAATATATCGCTAAAACAACTTGTAATACGGATAAAGTAAAATTTCGCAACTTGTCGAAGGATTTTCCGTGCATGAGTTTGTACAGATTCGGCATTATTTTCGATATTCATATGATATTAGGTTATTCAATTCGGTTGCGACCACGAAGTAAGATCCGTTTCAAGTATAAGATGCACATAGGCAGCAAATGAATTGAATCTTACAAAAACAAAGTTTCTGTTCGCATATAAACTGACATTTATAGTTTTGTACATACACATAGTTTAATGGAATTAAAACAGCAAGGTAATATACACAAAGACCGACGTCAAACGGTTTCACGCAGTTCATGTAGATAATATTGTATAATATTTCGAAATATTTACTGTTTTCAATATATTGCTGAACAAATTGGAAGAGATGGGCCAAAATGTGATCCTTAATGTAACAAAGAAGCAAATTTTCTTGAGTGCAATTGAATGAGACTCGAGGTTAGACAAAAGTGAGTGTATTTTCAACATTGAGAAATTTCAAAGCATGATATAACTTTATACGTATATTTGGTACATGTTCTTATGGATTAGAAAAAAGTGTCTGATTTTCATTGTAACTGCATCTGATATTTGTTAGTTTTTTGTTGGAAGAATTGTATCTTATTTTGCAGCAGTGATTAGTAAAGCTGGTTTATTTATACAGATTTAATAGTTGCATTTTATAACCTATATGCTATTATGTATGTATTCTAATTTTACTTTTGACGGCCCGTAGAGGATTAAAGGTATCCTCTGTTTGTAATGTGGTTACCACCAAGTCGAATAAAAACTTTATAAACGATTGTTAAAAGGTAACTTGTTTAGTACGAGTTCTAAAATTTAAAGACCATAAAAGCATGTATTTTGTTCATTCTTCAACCTGAGTTTGCTCTTGAATGAGTTCATTCTAGATATGGGAAAAGCGCGATGATTGAATAATTTGACCTGAAGCAGCACTTGCGAAAGGATTCTTGAAAGCAGTATGCTCAACGAACTGCTTCAACTGCTTAGTCCAGCACATATTTCAACTTCCATTTATATGCCCTACAATATCCAGCACATATTGGTGGTTGTCTGCAGGCAGTCCAAATATGCTGGTTCGTTGATGTCATTTTAACAGTTTGCTGTTTTTGCTTTCGTGTCACCAAACCTTTGAGTCGACGATACTTGCCTCATCATGAAATCGTAGTAATTATGCATAATGAATAATATGAATTGAACACTACATATTCGTTCTTTTTCTTATACTATATACAAAGTATGCATAAGCTTATCCTCGCATGAATGTTATCCCACATTGAAATGTTTGCTTTCATATGCCTACAGGTTGGAGAAACGCGATTGGGTCTTGAATGGTAAAATTTGTTGGCCGCGTCGAGCATAGAATACACGTCTTGGAACAACTCTTAAATATGTATATGATGCCAACGAGACCCACTCATAGTGTTTGTGCGCGACGGGATAGGAAGCACAATGTTTTTTGAACGTTACTAGACACAACACAATGACTTGAATCCGCAAGGTAGTCTCTAATGTAAATGCATCTCACCAAGTCTTCTGTCAGTTTTCCCTTCAAAATAGCATCGAATACTTATGCATGCTTACTGTTATCAAAAGAGTAAACCTATACTCTTCTCGTGAAAAACAGCCGCGTCAGAGGTGTACAAAAGTAGCTAAAGCAGAACAAGTTTCAAGTTATCTATACACGAATGAATTGATAACTCAATAAAATGACTTGTTAAATTTATGCGTGCATGCTTATTTGTCATATTTCTCGGTACACAATATACAAATCAATGTTATTTCATACGCGAGGCAGTAAACGTAAGGCAATATATATAAGTCTTGCTCGTCCATTAGGTTGTGGACAGACAGAATAAAAACCTTCCTCATTGTATAAAAGGAAGAGCAAAACCATCTCAAGTCGCCATCCACCTCGTACACTAACTAACACCATGAATCCCACCTCTGCATTCTCCCATATATTGGGATACCACCATAGCGTCGTTTTGATGAACAAAAGTAAGTCACTCACGGCATCAGTAACTAAAACTCTGGTACAGTAAAACCTAAACTTCTACCACTTGCATACGTGCATCTTCAAGCTCAGGGGCTCAGCATAGGGATCCGAGCAATTCGGGGCTACAAGAATAACATTTAACTGGATACATTTACGCAGACAGAGGTCTTCTTGTTTGCTATCAAGGCTGTTATTCCTCCATCCATGTTTAATGTAGAAACCCATTTTCAACTGCAACAATCTTCTTGGTTAGGCACAAACGAAGATAGAACTTGAGATTGCTTGTCCTTCATTTAAACTTTGTGCCAGTCGTCAAAGGTAAGCCATTCTAATCATAGATAAGGACGCAACCATAAGATTTTAAATGATACGCAAAGTAATTTTAAATCAGCATCTTCATATTACTCGGGCTGCGTATGTGACAATAGAGTTTTTTCGCTCTTTTTGAAAGTGCTGTGAAACGTTGTGAAATCTGTGAAATTTATCTGAATTTTCAAGCAGCGGTGTAAGAATAATTTATTGAAGTAACCGGTTATCAGTAACAAAATCGTATTTGTCTTAGATAGCAGTACCGTAAGCGGAAAATGTCACGCAACGAGTGCAGAGTATACGTTGGAAATCTTCCTCCAGATATAAGGACTAAGGACATTGAAGACCTCTTCTACAGATATGGAAAAATTTTATACGTTGACCTCAAGAACCGACGAGGGCCACCTTTTGCGTTTGTTGAATTTGAGGATCCTCGGTATGCAAAGTATCTTCTACTTATGTAGCAGTGGTGTTGTAAAATATGCATTGACGATTCTAAGTCGAGTGTTTGATATTTTTATAGCGACGCAGAGGACGCTGTTTCAAAACGTGATGGATATGACTATGACGGATACAGACTTCGAGTAGAATTTCCTCGTGGGGGAACCCGAGGTCGCTCTGGTGGCGGCGGTGGAGGTGGTGGTAGCGGTGGCGGCCGAGGTGGAGATGGCAGAGGACGTGGAGCTCCTGCACGCCGATCCCAATACCGTGTCATGGTTTCTGGTACAGTGATAACTCCGCATGCTCTTCACAATGATGATGATGATGAACAAAACTTAGACCTGGTGGTGGTGCTGGTGGTGATACATAAGTGTTCCCTTACTCATCAAAATTATCCTTTGATCGTAACTCATCTCCTCCTTCAACTCCTGAGACATTACATCTTGCATTGCACTCCCTCCTTCATCGCATCTCATCTTTCTGCTGACATGGCAAGTATCTCAGTAAAGATTGGAGCAGGAGTGAACTCCCCACCCACCACTCCATTTTCTTCATCATCATCATCATCATTATCATCATCTTCAGCAGTTTCGCAGCATTCATCTCCCTCGAACAGCCACCATGATAGATTTACACGCTTCGTTCTCCTTAAGCCCATATCGCATAAGTTGTCTAACGCCACGCCCTATTATCACTCTTCTTATCCGGCCTCTGCAGGGACGTTTGTAGTAAAAGATTCGATCAGTATCGATCTTCCTCAGGCGTCAGTCAACAGCAACAGGCATCCTCACCGCAACCCGTCAACAGTCCGTCACGAACTTTCTCCGCAAGGGCGCATATTTAATTACATTGTTTGAAACAATCCTTGCGAGACATGTAAGGGTTCGTGAACTTTGTTTCTATACCCTGAATTTCACCGTGGGAATGTTTTTTGGACAAAGTCGTAGGCTGGGCGCATGACGCATTTCCTGTCTATTGTATTTCGCAAGGTCCTGCCTGGTTTCAAGAAAGCAGGAAGGAAATTGACGGGAATCTGAAGCAGTTGACGGTGTGCCGTTTTTTAGCGAATGGAATGCTGGCAGAAATTTATTCTCATACATAGAAAAAAAGATTCACGCACCATCCTCTATTCTTACGGCAATGACAGAGTTAAAATCAAATCAGAGGTATTTTAAGATAAGGATTTGGAAAGGAGTAAATAAGAGTACTCATCACGCGCCCAGTTTTGATGGATTTCTTGTGATATTCCACTGCTGGGATGTATCCGCTAGTGCTTTTCCATCGCTGGAAGGCTTATTGAACGGGACAGGAGAGAAATCGGTTTAGAAAATATTAGGAACGTCCACATCGACAAACCATCGTGCTACTGTTCTCTTGTTTAACTGTTTACCCCCTGCTATTAAATGTTGTGTGTGTTTTCAATGTTCCTCTTTACAAGGCACATCCTTAAGCAAACGCAAGAAATTGACTGCCTCGAAGCGATTCTATAGAGACTTTCAAAAATATTCTGTTTCTCTTTAGTTTCGCTTTGTGTGTGGATAAGAAAACGACGCTTGTTATACAAATTTTCTGGACACCTTATTCTAAACACATTTCGGATCCTAGGGATACCTCAAGCAAGTTTAATGTGTCTATCGTATTGCTCTATCCAAAAACATTGCTTATTAGCTAAGGATCAATCTTTGTGTCGCTTTCTTTCAAAACGTACATGATAACTGACCCGGGTACATTTTTTTCAAAATGGAAGGAACAATTTTTGCAAAAACACTTTAAATGTTGGATTCTTTATTTTGTCCTAAACCTTTATTTTTCTTTGACACAAGTCCGTTGAAAGTTAGCAGATGAGTTCGTTTGTTGTGTTTCGTGGAGAACGCTATGTTTTTAACGGAACATGGACATCGTCTTGACGCTGACGTTAGGGAAAAGCCGTAGGAAATTTGGAGTTGGTGTGCGTGACTGGATGTTTTGCATTGCTCGTACGCTTGTATTGTAATGTTGTTTGAAGAAAACGGATGAAGAGGAGGCAGAGAGTTAAAGGAGATTGTGGAAGTTGGAAGGATGAAGATGATGGAATCATTTCGGAGAGATGCATTCATGTTGGATATGCATGTGGCGGGTGAAGGGATATTATAGCCAGAAGATGAAAGATTTTTGGGAGAACGAGGCATGATAAAAAAAGTAATAATTTAGAGACCAGCGTACAGGAAGAATACATTTTGCATGGATTGATTTTCATTCAGATAAGCATGGATAAAAAAATGTCACTTTGAGAAAATGAAGAGGATTTTTTTTAGAATCATGCGATGGCATCCTCATCTTAATCATCTCTTCAAACAGCTTGCACCTTTTCTGCAAGGAGTCGCATCGTCGTAGGGAGCTCAAGCTTCTTGGTATTTAATTTTATCTTCGCTTAAATACTTGAAACATTAAACAAGTGCTTCATCATTTGAAACTTGTATGTGGTGAACCGAGTGTAAGTTCATTGCTAAAAATGTTTTAGCGGTTCCAAGCACTGTGGTAGAGACGGTGAGGTGAGATGCTGGCGTGATGATAAAGGTGAGGAAAAGTTGGTGTAACATGCCGTACCTTAGGATGATAACAGGAGGAGGAAGGAAAGTAGGATTGCAAGAAAATATCATAACGGAGTTGTGTTTAGGTAACTCATCTTTTAAAAGGAATGGCAGACATCAGTAAAAATGGTGACTAAGAGGAAATTTCAAGTAAAGAAATTGATTGAAACAGTGAGGAGATGTATACGTTCTAGTTGCAACGATGTTTGTTTCTGGAATTATGTTTTGACTGAGGTGCTAATGAATGAATCTAGGACTCCCTGCAAGTGGCAGTTGGCAAGACCTGAAGGACCACATGCGCGAGGCCGGTGACGTCTGCTTCGCAGATGTCTACAAAGATGGATCTGGAGTCGTCGAATTCCTTCGCTATGAAGATATGAAATATGCTGTTAAGAAGCTGGACGATTCCAGGTTTCGGTCTCATGAGGTATTTTAAACTCGTTTTTTTCATGCTTTGCGCACGTTTTATTTGTACAAATTTTAAAAATTGAACTCGTTTCAGGGCGAAACTTCATACATTCGTGTGAAAGAGGATTACGGAGGTAGTGGCGACCGAGGCCGCTCACGTAGCCGAAGCTATTCTCCAGCAAGACGTGGAGGTGGCGGAGGAGGAGGTGGAGGACGAGCATCCTCCCCTGCCTATTCGAACAGGAGTGGATCCAGAAGCCGATCTCGATCCCGATCCCGTTCATATGAGCGACGTTAAAAAGCTCTATTTCTGCAAGAAAAATATATATAATCGGAGTTGCAACCGAAGCAGAAGAGTACTGAGGAATAAACTTAAAAGTGAATTCCAAGAAAAATATATCGTGTAAAAACGTCTCTTATAGAATGTCTGTATCAATTGTCATTACTATTTGACACCAACCCAGATTCTAAGTTCTTATGTACGGCTAATTGATCAATTTGATTTGTTCAGATTTCTATCCTCTTTATTTTTCGTCATTATTTTATTGGGTTGCTATGCTCATAAAAACCATATTCGATTGATTTATACTCTCTTCGTTGCTGTTTTGTTTTTCCTGTAGATTTTTTTAATTCTTAGATAATATGCCAGAACATCATTTTCTACATTAAATAAACGTCTCTATTGAGTGTGAGTAAATTTGGCATTGTTTGTGCGTTTTTAATAATACCTTGAGAATGACAGCTTTGACAGCCTCGCAGTCAGATGGATGTAAACTATATACATGAAACATGGACTAAATGATGTGGTAGCAAATGTGACCATCTCGTACTTATGAGTTAAATTTGAACACATATGTAACAGAAACAATACATCAATCATTCCGAACCGTAAGTGAAATTTGAGGGGCAAGCTGAACGCAATCCATGAAACCAAATCATTTTACCTTGATTACGTCGGCATGAGCATTTCCTTCAAACGACTTTTCGATGCAGAATTGTTTGTAACCGGAATTCAATTTAACTCAAATTTTGATGAATTACTTCCTTGACGATGACCCTCTTTTCATCTAGCTTTACAAACATTTGATCCATTTAAAGCCCTCAAGTGAGCCTAGAACATTAACTACACAGACTTCAGTACATAAATACCTAAATTCAAAATTTTACAATTCAGAATAAAGTGCAGAATTCAGTCCAAGCTGTTTTCCTTTTCCATCATTGAATTCCTAGAAAATGTCTAGCACAAAATCTGTTGATTGCCTGCCTGGGGATGCGCAATTGAAACGTACAGGTTGACTTACGACGATAGAAGTTGTAATTTCTTTTTGTGAAACTAATTTCCTAAAGCTGAAATATTCTTTGTACATCGTAGTATATTCGTTGTATTAGTTAGGAAACAAAACATTTCATAGTAGAATTTGTATGCGAGCCTAGTCGAGAAAATGCTTAAACCGGGGGCTATCAATGGAAATAGGGATAAAAGGACCCCGGGTACGATTTTGGCACGAACATTTGTCGAAATGGTGGGCGTACCTGAATTTATCAATTCCTTCCTCTTTCATAACCTGGATTGTGATAATGTCCAAACTTAGCTGTGGTTATATCATGCAAAATTAGTAAAAAAATGTAAAAGTTTAGTAAGTTTCCATCTCTTCGTCAGTACAGTTTCTTTTATTTATATCAACAATAGCTTTTTTTGTAACAACATCGGTAATAAACCATTAAATTACCCATTGAATGAGGATAGAATTAAAAAATAAAATATGTAAGCAAAATAAAAAACGAATATGTTTTGTGTTCTCTCATTTCCCTGCGGTAGTAGAAGTTTTCATTTTTTGTTCACGTTTTGTAATTGAACAATGAAATATCCAAGATATAAAGTCCACATTGATATAAAATCATATACTATTTTCTTGTACCAATTGTAAAATTTAAAGGATTGCATATCGAGCTTTATAAAATTGAGTAGAATCCTAGCGACTTTGCGTAAAATTATAATTAAGACATGGTAATTCACAGAATTTACCGTTGGTAACCTCAAATTAAAAACCAAACAGAAGAAAGGAGAAATTTACCGCACCTAAGTTGAAAGCTTAATGTAAAATTCATCTTAAATCGCTTAAAGTTTTTTTCGTGCGAGAGTGCGCGTGAATAATTAAATTTTTAGTACTATTTACAGTTACTCCACTATGGTATCCTCAATATCATTAATTGTACTATATTGCTTTCCAAGCTAAACTACAGTTAATCTAACTAGATGAACTCCTACGTGCGGTACAAGTTAAAAAATATTTACAGGTAGGCTATCTTGGATATCCGCTTGGCAACAACAAACTTTGGGTCAATATGAGGATACGCATACAGGTCCTTTATGACGCGGAAAAAAATGGCGATTGAGTAGACTGCTGTTGTTTGATGAGTGAGACAGCCAAGTCAATGAGTAGAAATAGAATTTATAATAGTTATACACATTTGGATTCTTGACATGATGGGTGTTTTGAACTTTTGAACTGGCTAGTAGCTTTACAAAATAATAGATAGAAGTATTTAAATTGAATAGCGTTTCTTTTTGGTTTCTTAAATCAGATATATAGATCAGTAAGAAATCCGTCTCTGTCTGAGATTATTCGCCAAAAGCAATCTTCATTCTGGTTTCAAAAACAAGCTAAATGAATGAGTTTGTTGGTATAATTCAATCAATTGAGTTAATAATATCACTTAAATTTTAAGTCCTAACTTATTATGTCATTTTAAGTATTACAAAGAAACAATGTTGAGAAAAACACATTTGAACATTTTAAATGCTCAAAAAAGACAATCAACTTTTTCCTTTCCTATATCCTCTAATGAACATTTTGATAATTTGAGAACCATCAAATACAGCTTGGAATGATTGACTGAACAGTGTCATATGTCGTAGAAATAATTTTGTTTTTGTAGCAACACAATGAAAATCCTCGTTCTTTTAAGCATACTAAAATACAACCATTAATTTTTCACCAACAATCTTATAAACGTTGTAAACGTACTTAATTTTTTCCCAAATTACCATGTAGACCGAGTCACTCATATCTGTTAGTCCAGTGTGTCGAGTACAGGCATAAAGTATGTTTAAGTTATTTACGGTAGGCTTTGCATCAGGAGTAAAAATTATTTAGGCCCCATGTTTTGCAAAACTGGAATGGTGGAGAAATTAAGATTAATATGTCTTTGGCAAAATTCTCCACAGTTCGACAATAATAGCCTAATACCAACTTGAACTACCTGACTCTTACTGTAAATCGTTCCAATGGATGAGAAAGCCTTAGGAATTGTGATTGCCGGAATGGATTAGTAGTAAGAGTTTTAAGCAGGCAGATACGATAAAAATATTAATGTGTAGCATTAAATTAAAGAGTATACAAACATCTACACCACACGCATTTGTTTACACATTAACTTTTAGCTGAGTGCAGTTTTTTAAACGCGCAATAAAATCCAATATGAACCGTATCGATAAAAATTCTAAATCGAGGAGAACTCTCTTAAATTGGTTGGCTTCTTTTCAGAAAGAAAGAAGGCAGTTTCGTCGGCTGAAACGTGTCAGTGTTTTAAAAAAATCAGTTATACAGATGCCGTAAACTAGAAAGAAAAAAACATAAATAGTATCGCATAGCGTAATCAATAATACAGATGAATTTAACCCATGAGTGAGTGTGAACTAGGTAATGTTTGTGAAGCAGTCTTACAAGTTTACCAAGTACCACGGCAAGTTATTTAGCATTAGTAAGATTATTGTACCTAAAGATTATAACATAAAATTAATATGAAACAGTTCACCAATTTGTTCAATTTAAAAAAGATGCCTTTGCATTGAATAATACTTCCACAGAAATAACTCGGTCTACCACTAGTACTAACACTAGGACTCTTTTTTTTTGAAGTCATAATTATTTCGTATCAAATCTAAAACAAACGGTTACTTTCGAACTTTAGACAACTTTAAATCATATAGACCTACACGCGGTGGGAAGCAGACCGAGAATAAAACCGATCGAAAATTTGCTACACGCAACAGGAGTTAAAAAACGCCGACCTACGTATTAGTGTGCAACCGGCTTGAAAAAAACGAACGATTTGACGCTCCTTTGATTGAAAAATCCTTGCCTATCTAATCGTTTTTTATATAAACGCGAACCTATCATCATATTAGGATCAGGAGCCTTGTAAAGCCTCGAGTTAAAATAACTCCACTCTCTTATCAAAGTTTCAAGAAAAACTGTGTAAGCACCGTAATTCCAATCTTAGTGTAGCCAGGTATATAATGTCATTAGATCTATCATCTTTTCTAACTACGATTTAGAAGCAAACCTACTCTCATGCGTTTCTCCGTTTCGTGTAAGATTTCACGGAGGTTGTAAGGTTACATTGCCAGCGCTGCATCTCATCCTATAATTGCCCTCGGTATAAATTCAAACAAGTCTGTTAAACAACACGAACCAAGTATAAAAACTTGGCATTGCGGATCAGTCGCGTACAAATATACCGTAACAATATCTACACGCTGACATGAGTAAAGCTATAGGAGTAACAAAATAGTAACCATCCCATGCACTAAAGTTGAGGGAAATGTCATAGCACGGTTTAACTGTAACAAAATTGTAAAGTCTGGTGCAGTATCTTGCGGCCTTAAACGTAGTCATTTATCTAGATTACAGCGATTTAGAAGGAAAATGTTAACTTCTTTTTTTGTAAAACTCGCGGTTGCATGATATAATTAGAATACGCAGTTCGTCGAAGTGCTGCTTCGTAAGGTTTCGTTCCTTTGTAGTGAAAACAAATAAAATTACGGAAAACACTGTCTCATGATTGGAGATAGAGTTTGAAGGCTAAATTCTTGGTTTATAGGTGAGTGTGACGTGAAATGTCTGGATATCAGTTTCTGTGCATTCCAACTCGGACACTGTTGTGGCACGGTCAGAGGATGACGAGCCACCACCACCATCAACGATATCACCAACATCTTCGCACCCAGGTTCACTTACAGGAGAACCTCCAACGTTCGTAGAGGTTGATGGTTTGCTGACTGAGCCGTTGTCACGACTGGCTGGGGAAACAGGATCAGACGACACAATTACACCGTCATTTGACGAATCTTCAAGTGGTACAATAGAGTTTATCGAACAGTCATTCATATCATACACACTGACATTGATTGAACGTTTGGAAGGGCTCATATTCACTTTATCACTCCCAGAATCTGAAAAATTACGTATATTGCTTAGAATACACCGTTTGGCTACAAGTATTAAACCCTGTCTTAGTCTTTAAATGTAATTTTATTGTATTCTACCATCAAACAAGACACGCTACACACCTGATGTGCCATTCTCTTTGTTCTTTTTGCTAGAGCTTCGTCGCACCAGTCGTCGTTCTTTTTCTTTGCTAGATGTTCGACGAATGGGAATATGTTTGATGGATTCATTACTAGAGTTGAGAACACCGCCTAAAATATCACAGCCGAAACAAAAAGATTAGTTACATGTATTGTCATTGTCTTGTTGTAATAATACTGCATATATCGCATTCATAGGTTTACCTGGATAGCAGTTCCCAGGTGTTGATTCTTCCCTCAAAATCAAGTAAGGATTCGTCAACTCATTAATGTCAACGACAGGCAACTTTGGACATGTGGACGGTGAAAGGAACCATTCAGATCGGGTTTTCATCCTTGCAGCTTGTCTCTCGTGGACCTAGAAATACATTCCAAACAAAATACGATGAACAATATACGAAGCGTACAAAAGTAGAGCATAGTAGTAGTACAAATGTTTTTTGGGGCCTTACGTTTACCTCTGTCACTTTGAACAATCCGTTATCCTCTAGGCTTATACTGAGTCGGGTGTAGCTCTCCAGAAGATTGTTTTCTGGAATGCTGCTGAGTGAACTGCTCGGATCCCTCGCATCTGCGTCGAGACGATCTGAAGCATGTATTAACGCTGGAGTGGAGTGGCTCTCTTCTTGGTGTGACATAGCTATAAAAATTGGACGACAAAATGTTAATTATTGGAAGATAGCAAGGAACAAAAGACAAGATGTTGACAAAATACTACGGCACATAAAACTAACTACATAGCGTGATACAACTTATTATAATCGTAAAGACATTCGTACTGTTATGCTTTCATACTGTCACACAATACAAAACCACAAACTCATTTGCATCTTCAAACACTCTAAGAAACGCCTACATACAATTCGTCATACCGATCATTCAATGTAGTTAGTTAGCAGTTTTGATTGATGACAACGTTAGCAGGTAAATTACATAATAAGCGGATGGGAATGACCCAAACAATTTGCATACAACAGGCAACGACAATACAGGACAATGTTGTGACTTACTTTTTTTACTTGTACGGACAATAGTCAATTGTGCTACACAACAAATTTCGACGATAAATTTCCTCGACTTGAAAAAATGGACGAAACGCATCGAAATAATTTTCACAGATTGGATTACTCAAAATACCCCGTGATTCATGGATTGGCTTTGCTCCCATGACGTGTTTAACATTTTTAGGTTTTCTACAATTAGCAATTTGCAGCGAACTTCAAGCTATTAACATGACAACTTGTTGTTTACTACTAAGTGCTTAGAAAGCTTTGTTGCGAATACGGGTCTGTGAAATCCGCCCAATCTCTAACAAGGAGGACATGTAAGTTGACAACTTTAATTTTATTGAAAATATTTCAAAGATAAAAAGCGACAGACCGGGATTAATAAAAACAAATCAAACAGTTCAAATATTAATTTGTACCATAATAACCAAAGTAATGTTTTTAAAAATCTAAACTTAACAAAATATTGCTAACATTAACACGTTTAGAAAGTACCTACCTAAAGAAAAAAAGACAAGAATTTGTACATCGTTATACCATTCAACGCAAAAAATACTTTAAGTAGTAATGAATACCTTAAAAATAATTTGTAGCAAGTAGGTAACTACCAGTAAAATTGAACTATATTGAAATTGAAAAGCAGTACGAAAGGTGACCTACTTAATGCTGAGCAAATAAGAGTCTTAGACGTTTATTGGAAATAAAACCTAAATATTAATTTAATAAAATTAAATACCACGTGTACGCAACACCAAGTTCTACTACAGGCATACAAAAACCTGTCATCAGATTTGTAACCCGTGCACATTCGAGCGGTAACCGTTGCAGCCTACTTTTAATATTCGACGTTTCCGCTCAAACGTGTGCAACTTTCTGAAGCAAAAGTGGGGAGTGAATTACTTGCAACACATTTACTTTTGGAATGATATTACTGCTCAAAATTTCGAGCAAAACCCATGCAAATTGTGCCAGATGTTACGAAGAAAAAAACCTAGTTACTAGTTAGACGTTTACGGTTACTCTTTTTGAAATCCTACCTTCCAAATTGAAGTTCAGACCCCATCTCTCCGATTCATATTGTAACCACGTTTTCTCTGCTTCAAGTGACTGTTGTCCTGGAATGAGTTCAAGCAATAACATGGATTGAAGCAATAAGAAGTATTAACATTCATGCGTGGAATTGTATACTGATATGACAAAAAACACTCGTACCTAAACGTTTAATATCAACTCACTTCAAAACAGGCTAAATAAATATTCTTTACGGAAAAACTCTATATTTTAACAATTCATTTGAGACTTAATGAAGCCCTTTTCACTTTAACGTTTTTTATCCTCATTCGATTCTTAATTAGAGTAAAAGAACAAATCATTCGCAGAAAAATTGAGCCCCTTCGGCTTTGTAAGTAGAAAATTTTATCCCTATATCTTATTGAAACGCTTAAACGAAAACAACTGAACATTAAGCTCGTAATCCTAATTTATAAACGTTTACGGATGAATGGAAATCGGAATTCTGTATAGAGTCGAAGACGCGTGCTATCGCTCATCACGCACTATACACCATAGGGTATTCCCAAGTGTATGAAAGAGTATTTTTACATTTATGACCTTTCGTAGTGTAATTGTCTGTAAATTGTATGCCTTTTCACTTTCGGAATGCACAATTTAACGATAGGATCTTCATTGCTAGGATTTAGTGCCTAATTACATGGTAACCTTATGAAAGCAGAACATCTTTCCGAAGTCTAACTCTATTTACAATAATTATTTTACAAAAATGTTGCATAGTACGGTACAAGAGTAACACTCAAACTGTATGTTGTAAACTGTAAGGATTGGAAACAATAGCACTGGCTAGTGTAAAAACCAAGTTTAATTAGTCGTAGTAATTGAAAGTGGAGCCGTACTGGAAGAATCAGAGATGGTAGTAGTAGTAGAAGTACAAGGGAGAGAATTCTTACGAGAGACAAGGGCATCAGGGGGGTAACGGAAGCTGAAGATCCAATCCTCCTCCACTTTCAAAATCCTCCCTGTGATCCGCGCGTAGTACTCGTAGTTTTCCCTGCCAAAGAGATTGCTTACACCAAAGTTGTCAATGAGGAACTTCATGATTTTCGTTGCCACCTAAAATATCCGGGACGGAAACATACAATACTACAATTAGCAAACTACAACATAAATCCTAAAATATTAAGATAAACAAAACGGATGTACTTCGTATTGACTTGCAATTAGAATTATTCACGAATGGGAAGTAAGCTTACGTAGCAACTTATTCACTAGCGAGTTGTAGCTCATGTGTAAAGATACAATGAGAATATATATTGGGTACGGTTGCAATAATATAGTTTTAAAAACACAAAACGAGTGCTACGGCAAAATTATCTTGGAGTTGCTTAATTGGCATCAATACGACTGAGGGTACAACGTCCTTCATTCCAGATACTCAACATCCAAAGCTACAACACGGTTTAGTGTGATCTCGTTTCTACAGAAATTATTTACTATCAAGTAGTACGGAAAGTTCTACTGTTTTAATTTATTTGGCACGATTGTCAGGACTCATAAAACAATGCACAATCCTTATCAGTAGTGCGTTCCAACATTTAAAGGAATCATGCTATATTTAAGCATGCATGACACTATTTTTCCGCGTATGATCGTATTTGTCCCTGTAGATCTCTGCTTTGGAATATCAATCAAACTCTACCCTAATACATTTGCTTTTACAGGTCGTTCCCTTCTCCGCACCTGTAACCGGTTCTATTCAGTAAGGCACGATCCCAACTATACCAAGAATGTTTGCAAAATCTTTTATTCCACCTAGGATGATCACCTGGTCGACATATTTTAAACAGAGATAAATTGTTTCCATGGAACATTTACGCCGGCTTGTGAAAGATGCATAGTCGATACTTGTTTTTTTTCCTCAGAAACTTGTTCCCATGCAAGTGTTTTGATCATTCGTTTCCAAAAATTTGCCGCCTGGCTTCATAGGCCATGCACCCACAAGCATAGCACCCACAAGCATAATGTACTTAGAACGATGTTACAACAATTACGAGTTGTCTCAATGTATTTGTAGCGCGTGTCATTGCAAACTTTTTCAATCGCTAACGCTCCTCAAGTCATACAGGTTTAGTTTCTACGTCGGCCGACAGGACTGGATACAACATTATCAGACAATTAAATTCAACTACACTCATAAAATACACAAGACAAAAAACCGAACTTGGGGGTTAAGACAGTTTAACTTTCATGCAAACGAATGGTAGTACATGGATAGTTATTTGTTACGACTTCTACAGAACAACTCATAGTACATATAAGCCTCAAGGAACGCATTTATGGCATTTGACCCTGAGAGGGCAGTTGCTTAAACAATTACGAAAAAATAGGTTTTAGAGAATGGTCATTCGTTCTTTTTTAGTGAGACAACAGTAGCAAAACTTACGTCCACCTCGGCCTATTATATTCGGATCGATTTTGAGAGGAAACCGCCGATACAGATCAAACAGAGCGAGCGAGTGACAGAAGAGACAAGAAATATAGATAGAAAGATCAGGTGTAAAGAAACAACCAGAGAAAGATTATGTCATTTAATTGTAAAAACAAAAGTTCTAAAGCGAGCTTGTAACAAGTTCTTTTTTATGTGTCATACATTCTGATGCGCGATTAAGAAATTTGCAAGGTAGGTTTTTAGGTACAAATCGAATGTCCAGAGAAATGCATAGACAAAAAAACTCATCCAACAAACTATTAGGGGAAAATATGTGCAACAGATCTCAAAATTTTGTGTACTTTCTGTTAATTCTCATACATGTATGTTATGCTTATCAACAGTTTACTCTGCAAAGTCATACTCACGTTGCCCCCACAAATTACTAAACCGAAAATTTGTTGCGTAAAGTCACACATAAACCCAAAATCGCTGCGTTTTTCACAAAGCAAAGTAAGATTGGTTAGTTCTAAACGACACGAACTGCCAAAACCCGACCAAGGCCCTGACAACATAATGGCATTGGGAATCATACGGCGACTTTGTTTCTGTGCCCTTTCCTGATTCCCTGAAACGGTTTTCTCTTTCGTACTTAGTGTTCTCAATCTCTTGGACCAGCCTGTACCCAATTCAAGTTTTGTGTTGCAAACAGCGAACTTTTACTACTTTGCTAGGAAACTAAATAATTATTTGGTTCCTTCGAACAAACTTCCACTATGTATAAGAGAGTGTATTTGAAAAGCATTCAGTTTACCTTGAAGCGCATAACATCTTCCATTTTAGCCTGTTTTCCGTCCGATACACAGCTCTGAAAGAAGGAAGGGGCGACGGAGACACCAAGAGCTTCCGATGTCATTCCCGTCTGTGAGCGGTCTGAATTGATAGCGATAACGCGAAACGTCCCAAATAGGAGCACAATAAGCCTTTGCGTGAACACTGGCAGTGACGATATCAACCTAGTGGAGTTTAAAAAGATATCATTAGACTGACTTTCAGAAACTATCACATATCGCAGCTTAGTTACGTGATTGACTTACGAGTGAATATGGTCCCGCTGGTCTTCCGTACTAGGATTTTCGATGATCCGGAATAGTTGTTGTTCACCATCTCGACCAAATATACCGTCGGGAAGCTTTCTCAAAAACTTCTTGAGAACCGAGGCAATCGTATAGACAGAGAAGTTGTCAATATTGACGAGTCGCCCATTTTGTAAGAAATGGATCAACTTTTTCATGTTGCCTTGATGTCCCGGAGCTCTGAACACATCTTTTTTGTACGGCGCCTCTTTATTTAGCTTCAATATCAGCACCTATTCTCCAGGAACAAGTCTCCAATTAGTAATCAGTAGTTGCTTACAGCATTCAATTGCAAGATTGAGTAGGGTAAAATAGTCTAAGCTTTAATGAAACTGTAAGGGAAACTTTAAAGCGTACCAGAAGAGGCCCTGGAATGTCATTCTTGCAAACTTCGTCCAAAGGAACACCAAATTTAACTCTGAAATTGTCAACACAGCCAAAATGTAATTAACTCGTATCCTGAGCCCACTCTCAGTCAATTGTTTGTATAAATGATGTTTGTTTGTTTCTATCTTACTTTTCGATTCGTCTTGGATAGGGAGCAGTCGGGTGACCACACGAAGTGACAACCGTACCTAACGTGGCAGCTCGTCTATGCATTCTTTGAGCCCACGAGGTCATGATACGACCCCCACCACTATTACGATTGTCCATAACTACGGGGAGAACCTCCCCGACGAAATTTGCCTTGAATGATGGTGTGGTCTTTTCAATGCAACAGTCGTTTTTAATGCTCAAATCCACACCACAACTCTCACTACAACTTGTACTACTTTCGTTGGAAATCATAAAACCATTATTTTTATACCATTTTAAAATATGACGTGCATGAACCATCTGGCCATACAATAATAACGACCGGTTTCACTCAGCCTCCATTTGAATCCCCCCGATAACCAATTTTCACCACAACAGCCCATAAACTAGGTATCGTATAATATCGTATATTATATATCGTATATTTAATTTGTATTGATCATCTCTTATCATTCCTTTGATAACCCATGTCTCAAACCGATCTCCTTGCAACTTTTGTATTCATTCCGACTAGCGCACCGCACCAATATTCATTCATTCCAAAAAGTTCACTATTTTCTTTATTGAAAATGTTTGTACTTGGCGTTTCCATATCCATAGCCGAAAGTCATCTCACCTTCTTACTATTTTCAATTATTCATCTGCACCCCATATCCTCTCAACTCATTTAGGCACACTTTACAAAATAATATCCTCACATTTTCCTCTTCCTGGACATAACAATTTCGCAACGCTGGCAGGCCTCAACTCTAATTGAATGACACAAAATCTATCACACTTTCTTCTAAATCGCGATACTTTTTCTTAAAACACAAATTAAATTACTGAGCTACTTTACTCCCAAAGGAAATAAAAAAACGAGGCGAGTACTAAAATAACATTAACAAAACTACTCTCAACATAACTGCAATTCTCTTTATTTATTCCACTTGACTGCAAGAAAAAGCTGTAACATAATCACACGAAAGGAGGAGGAGTGGGAGGATGCCGATCATGTATACATATCTTTTTTCCTCTTCTTCAGAGCAAATCAGTTCTACAATCCATCTTGCTCACATGAACCTCCACTTTTGAAAAAAAACTGGAACAAAATACATTCCAGCCTGGTCCCGAGTATAAAAACATACGAATCAACATCCCTCACGGTTTTAAATTTCTTGAAACAATATTAAATTACATTTTCGTCGGGCAATAATTATATACATAATAAAATAACACAACAACAACCACTATGACAGAACATTTTTATTCTGTTTAAAAAAAATCTATCTCTCTATAAGATTATTTTGTGACTACATAAAAAAGACACCTTTAATACTTATTTAAAAACAAAAAATTGTACATTGTATATGTACCTGACATACACTACCACTGAAGCTCAACTCATTGAACTTCTTTTTTTTTCCTTACATTTCGTGCACAGACAGACAAGGTCTGATTTTCAACTTCCTATTTCCATTTTCACCATACTACTATTTTTATTTCTTCTCTTGCAGTGCAGATCGTCATCATAATAATATTATCTTCTTTTCGTATGAAGAAAAAAAAATTATGACTAATACATATACGTATGGGAAAGATATGAAGAAGAAAAATAGTATTATCAGCCTGCAACCACCTCGCATGCATTTGCACTGTCTGCAACCACCACCAGCACCACCACCAAAATAGTATGTTTAATTCATTCAGCGCTGTAAATTTTGTGTGGTGCATGCCCTCCTCACACACAGTATTGTTCACTGTCTATTTTTTTTCTCTGTTCCGTCTTATAAAACTTGACTTGCTACTACCAGCAACCACTCTGTTCTCATTTGCATTGAAAATTATCAGACTCTCCATCTACGACCAAGTATGTAGAGTGATGTTGTGTGCGGAGGAGGAATCAGGACAGAAGCCACTTGCACAACAAAATCAAAAAACAAAATCGCAATGAATCGTCTTCTTAAGTTTGGTAACGTTGATCGAAAAAAGCTCAGAGAAAAAATATAGAAACAAACTTGTGGAAATGTGTACCTTGTTTACAGGGTTGTTTTAAAAGAAAAAGAAAATACCAAATAGGAGCGCAAGATTTCGTTTGCTCAGGACATTCAATGCAATGTAAAGGATGAAGATGGTAATGAATTTTATGGATCGTCAATAATGTTGATAGCAAATGTGTTCATATGGGTGAATGTGTCAATCTGCTATACAGGAAAGAAATAAGATTTTTGTCTTGGCTTTTTAAATAGGCTGATTTGTGGTCATGAGGATTTTGTAGCAGCAAGAAAAAAGAACAAGAGCATATAAAAAAGATATTTTGTGTTGTGTGCAGGGAATATGCTATGCAACAATTTTTTCGAGATTTATATTGTCTGGTAAACATGTTTATTTTTATTGAAGGAACGTCAATTTACAAGAGAGAAGGACTTTTAATGAATAAAGAACGCGCAGCAAAAAAAAGGAGAGGATGTCGGAGCGGAGGAGATTGGAAGTACGAGTGTGTCAGAAATTTTGTTAAGATGGAGAGTGATGTGTGGTCCTGGTCGTTATGAAATTTAATTTAATTATGAGAGAAAAGATGACGTGGCATCTGACGCATGGTTAATTTTTTGGTTTAAATTTGGCTGGTTGAGTTTTATATGAAAAACTAATCAGTGTATAGAGATAATTCTATAGATATTATGTATGTTCTCAAATATTACAACATGTACCAAAGGAGGATGGTATACCTAGTAAATGATGACTTGAGAGTATGAAAAAACCTTACGGAACGGTCATATAACAATTTTGTCGAGCGTCCCAATGTCGTCAGATTTGCTTTAGTTTCTCTTTTTTGCTTTCCTTTATTGTTCCAAAACTTGCAATTGTATGTAAATGTATATGTGACTGTCCCAAGGAAAGGGGATATGTCGTTGCGAGAAACATATTTTGCTCTTTTTTTCCCTTTACGTCTTTGAATATTTTTCAGAGAAAATCGAATTTAGAGTCTATTTTCTTGTCTTCTTTTTTACACGACATATCCCCTTTTCCTTGGGACAGTCACGTATGTTCTTGCATAAAAATTTTTTACTTTGTGTATTAAGTATGTAGTCATCCCTCGCCGTCTAGTGTTATGTCTTTGCTGTGTTGATGAAAAACATTAAAAATTCTATGTTTAGAACCTTAGAATTAGAACTTTACCCTTGAAACTTGATAATTTTCATCGACGGGATGACGGAGTCGCGGACGTGGACTCGATGCGGCACAAAGCTCATAGAAGTCTCAAGTCCGACCAGGAAAAACCTCAGATGCCAGAGGACACAGGTCATTGTACCAGACTCATGTTGAGGTAGGACACAACGGACATACCACATACCCTGACAGATGGTAGCGACCTCGCTGAACATCAAGTGAGTGACTGACAAGCCGAGTTTGGTAAATAAACACACGGAAACTTTATTTCGACCAATCTTTGGGATTCGAAAAAAATACTCAGGGCCCAAGACCGAACGCTATTGAGCTTGGTTGTCTTTAAATAGTGAAGTGCGAAAGACTGTCAAAAATTTTGGAGCCAGAATTGTTGTTTTTTAAACAATTAAAAATGGCTGAAATTCTTATGACAACGGTGGTGAGCAGCGATATCATAAAGGTGTGTTCAAAGAAGACAAATGTTGACGATTTTATCATTTAAAAATTGAGGGAAGTAGTGCGGTGGAGCTTAAGAGCATGTTTAATTTAACTTCATAGTTGACTAATTACGTACTGACTAAGAAATTACTTTTATTCTTTTTTCATCTTTTAGAAAGTCGAGGAAATGTTTGAGGAAGAGAGAAAGCAGAAAGGGGTTGCAAATGCAGTCACAACTAAATTCCAATATGCCTACGTTCTTGTAAGATTTGTGTACGTTAAATCATTCGTTTTATTAATGAGGTACAATGTAACTGAGCTAAATTCCTTTCTTTAGATTCGTTCAAGTTTCTCAGCGGATATTCAAAAAGGCATAGTTTTGCTTGAAAATCTTCTTCAAAGTAAGTTTTTTCAGCTAACAATTCATTCAAAATCTGGCTAACGAAAATCTCAGAATACCATTTATGAACGTAGAACCCACTAATAATGAATCAATTAAGCGAGATTATTTGTACTATTTGGCGGTGGGAAACGCTAGAGTCAAAGACTATGGAACAGCTCTAAGATACCTTGAGGGGTTAACTAAGGTGAGATTTATACATGAGATTTAGGGAAATCATTTTTTAACACGCTGGATCGGGCTCTTCTATTTAATTTTTTCTTGACTTTCAGATGGAAGTAGCTGAAAACTTAGAGGCTGTCATTCTTCGGAAAGTAATCAAGAAGTTGGTTCAGTCAGGTATGCGTCCTTTAGCAGTGCAACAGCGTGTCTCAAATAAAGTCGAGTTACTCAAATCGTCCACAGAGAGTAATTTTTTCTAAAATATTGCAGAGATCATCACTGAACGGAAGTTTCCGCATTCACAGAACGAGGTGTAATGCTAGCTGGAGCGCAGCGTTAGTCTGCTTTGTGCTACTCGTTCAAGACTGAAAATCACAAAAGACTATTACTCAAATGATCTCCTAGTACAAGTATTTTTAATAATTTGTAAAGAGTTATTAACTCGAAATTTAGAATACAGAAATGTGAATATAATTGCTCTTTTGACAAAATAGAGTATTTATTTATTATGGTACATAATTGTTCATATTTTCCTTGCTGTCGGAGTCTTTTCTTAGGCATTCGGTTCTCATGCAATTTATCCTAGAAAAGATACCCTCCTTGAAATTCAACTGAGGGATGGTAGATGTCTTTCAATGTACTCCAATTATGAGCACAGTTGAGTTGAAGTTTTCCGTTCTGGAAAACCGAGGCACGTGGAAATGGAATGGGTTTTTTTTTCTGTCAATTCTGCAATTTTCCACCTTAAACTGCCAGATCTGTTAATGACATGTTTACTCTGAACGCGGATAATTTGCACAGCACTTTTTTAAAATATTACCTTTTTTTAATAAATAGCTTACAAGTCGGCCGATCTATCATGTTTTCCTTGTACATTTGTCGAATTTATATGAGTAATTCCCAGATTCTAATTCAAACGGCGAGACATTTCTGGGTATATCATTGAACTTTAGAATCAGGGGAAAGCAAACACATACATAGAAATAAGCTCTGACTATCGTCCGTCAACATACCGTCACTTCAGACACTTTTGTAGGCCTTTATGTAGCTTCAGCGATCTAATGCCGATGTCATCATTTTTGGGAACTCATTGCACACAACTTAAAATGTCTTCTAGCTAGTTGATTAGCTCAGAAGATGGCGAAAATATTTACTTACACCGCGTAAAGGGATGAATCTGGCAATATGACATGCATTTATATTATATTATAAAAATAGGGGCACGAACAAAATGAAACAATTTTATATACCATTACAAATCAAGCATGCAAGTGTAGTTTTAAATGATGACGTGCAATCTTAGTACGTCTCATGTATGGCTTTTAAAAATCGTAAAACGCATAAAGGAACACCTGTTGATTTTTTATATTTCATGTATGGCGCATCGTTTTATGATTGTGAAATAGGATGTTGTTCACAACCAATGTGCAGTTCAATAAATTCCATCATACAATTTCGGTAAGGCACAATGAACACAGAAAGCTTTTCCTTTTCTCCTTTCAGAATGATAAAAATCCACTCAAATTAAGTTTATTTGGTTTTGTATAACTTTTTATTCCAAATTTATAGAATTTACATCACTTCATTCATTGTACACATAAACAAACATGTCTCTATTCGTATGGCAAACTTCACGAATGCCATTCCACAGACACAACTTTTACGTGTGAGCCTTACAAATGCATATATCATTTCTGAAATAATCCATACCTAAATATGACCCAGTGCAAGAAATTTTCTAAACGTACATACACAATACTTACATTACATTACACAACATATCATGTTTCGATACTTATTTCATAGGACCCAAACCGTAGGATACATAGAATTGAGTACAATTTCATATACATAGTGTTTGTAATAGTATTATATCAAATTACAGTTCCTGGCCTAGCTTACTGCTGTCGGCTACTGCGCATCGTATTTGCTCCAACTATAGCCGGTCTCCAAGTAAAGCCCCCTTCAAAAACATCCAATCCATTATAAACCGGGTCACTAATTATTCAGGATGTAGTTATTGGTTCGGAAGAAACAGATATCAAAGAGATATCTCAGATGACGCCGAATAATCGTATAAAGTTTCGCGTTAAATTGACCAGTTTTTGTGAGATCTTTTGTCGAGGACAAATAGCCGACTGCAGTATGCTAGAAGAGAATATACGAAAGAATCAAGCTTTTACTATCATATGTATGTGAAAATACCAATTTTTAGTACAACAACCTCCAGTAAGAGAAAAAGCTTATTTGTATTGACACAGTAGAGATGATTAGGCTTGTCAATAAATGTAATTTCTAAGCTTGTTCAGAACCATTTGTAACGAAATAAAGAAGAAATGGAATACAAAAATGCTTTCATCTTGAAAAAAATATCGCTCATATTTACCACTTAGCATATTCGTCCATGTCAAGTGAACACCATATAGTCAATATGTCTATGCGAGTAACTGTATATGTACATACATGGAAAACTTCGTACTGAAAAATTGTTCAAACGATTTTTCTTTAGAGCATCACTTAGGTTGTATATTTTATTTACCATCTGAATTATTTCGTGCAGGGAAATGCAAAATACCGCAAGGCAAGTAACCTCACGCCTACAGATTTTCCATTCTGAATCTGACAAATATGAGATTTCTAAGAGTAAGTGAAAGTAAAGCCTATATTTACAAGAATTTGTAAACCGGGATCAAAGTTGCATGTGTTGCAAGTATTTTCGAGCCGGACATATAGTAAATAATTCACGACTATGATGCAAGGTTGAGTTTTTCAGCTAAAATACGTATCCAGTATAAATTCTGCGCCTCGCCGTATTTTATTTTGCATTTTTTCAACAGGAAGTTCCTTATTTAATCAAAAACTGTTTAAACTAGATCACTCTCTCAGTATTCGTAGCGTAAACAAGTTTTTTGACTAGTCCAGCTTAATATTTGTCTAGTATACCGATTACAGAAACAAAGCTACCAAGTGCCTATTATGCACTTGTTGAGAGCAGCCATAAGAAGGTTTTTCTGTAACGTACAATACTGTCCTGTGTACCTAGTCAATATCTCAGATTATTATGTGTGTGCACCAATTTAAAAGTTTTTAACGACTTCAACTGAATCAGTAACCTACGTAATTACTTTTTTGAGCTATTTTGTTCCAATACACGATGACGATTGATTGCTACTCTTCATCAATTTGTGTTATATTTTTGTTTTTTTCTAAATCTTCAATTTTCCAAGTGTTTGCTGATTTTAATGATGAAATGGTTTGCTGAAAATGTCACATTTAGCAACACGCACCTGACAATTTGCACAATTTTAGTTGTATTTCTTCTTAGATGGCTCAAGAATTGATTGAATGAATCCTTGCATACTCTACAATTACGACAGCAAAAGATCTCTTAGCTAAAACGACGACTATTTTAATGGTTTTATTTCGCAACTATGACGTTTCCATTAGTTAAAAAATCATGAAGCCTCGTGCTCCAGTTGGAGTAAAATTGATTGTTTCTCGGAATCCAAATTGATACCAGGCGACCCATTATCTTTCATTAGCATCTCACATCTAATGGGATATAAAATGTCGTTCATGTACCTGTGAATTGAGTGACAGGAAAGGAAATTGAAAAAAAAAACATATCCCCCATATTGAAACGGAGTGAATACATGACAAGTAATCGATCGAACTACATCTTACACTAAAATAGATAGTTCATGACTTTACTTCACCGATCAAAAGAATTTAAGTTGAACCCATAAAATCAAATAGATTCCGTAGCACTGACGAAAAAACTGCTGTTTATGAAAATTGAATCGTCAGAGGTCTGGTTGATAGCGACTGGAATATTGGTAGAGTACCAATTCTTTTTTATGTCAACCACATAATTAGGTCTTTCATAGATTTTAAGTAAATATTCTTCTGTCGTGGACTTGTAAGACTTATCGAAATTGGATAACGGGAAGCGTTCGTATAGTCATCAAAAGGTAGCAGAGGTAAAGGAAATTCAAGAGTTAGCAGGTAGTAAGATTGTCTCGAGAAAACTCGAGATAGACAAAAATATGTTTCTCGTTCTTTCCAAGAAGTGTATCGTACAGCTATTTCGTATCGTAATGTAAATGTACACTTACACTTACAAATAGTATAAAAAGTATTATTCCACTTATGCCCTTTTTGGTATCTATTTTGGATATGATTACATTTTTTAGCATCAACGTACAATAGCCTGATGGTTCCATAATTGCATCCCTATTTTCATATCATTCCGACCAAACTGGTTTGAATTTGGATGGAACAGATTATACAGACTACACATCATATTGTTTAGATAGACCCCTTCAACCATTGCACCGCTAATATTTGTACTTGACGTAGCGACAGTTCCTACTAATGTGCATTCTCTGAGGATCCTGTGTAACGTTTTGGCATATCATTTGCTTCCCTACAAGAGTAGATTATTTACACAATAGTTTATTCCTCCTTCAGTGCACCTTCACAATTCGCACGACTTGAGTCACTTGTAATGCTATCTGTCAGCCATAGTCAGTTTTCAAGCATTGTATTTTATCTATGGAGCCTTAAGAAACTATAAATAGGTACTATTGATTTCACTCAGAAGAGTTTTTTCTTCCATATTCGGTTGTAAAGAGTGCAGCTTTTCACTTCTCGAATTCCATTCACTCTAAGAGCAACAGTAAAATGTTTTTTTGTTACACAACAACAGGAAGAGGGTTTTTTTCAAAATAATTGGCTACATGGGAAGTACTTTTATTAATGGCACATTAATGTATTAGTGTTCATATTTCATACTTGCATTGTGTTTTGGGAACATTTAAAAGTCTAAATTAAGAAAATGAAGGGCTAGGAGAAAGAAGGTTGAAAGAAGCAAAGTTGCAAATGAGAGAAAAGAGAGTGAGCTCGAGAAGACGTTTGTTGAACAATGTTAACAAATCCGGAATGATGAAGGGTTGAGTGACAGGTTGAAGCTTCCATGTTGCTTTGGTGAAAGCAGAAAATAGTCTGGATCGTACACCACTGCTCCTCTCTCCATTGCAGTAGTCGGACAAACAGACACATTCTTCTGCGTAGACTTGGTCGTTGAAGGATTTATTCTAGAAGAAAGAAGAGGTACAATTTGTACTACAGATGTAGATAATGGTACTAGCTCCTCATTATGTCATGTGATAAATCATTTCGTCGAGTGACTAGGTATGTCAAATAATATGTTGCAAAAAAAGATAGTGCACCAACCTCGCAGGCTTCTCGTGTTTTCTTGTCCTTTTGACAGCCTCTCACATAAAACGTCATGTTATCCAGACTAACTGACCGAGTGCGGTTTGAATTAAAGTTGCTGGTGTTGCCACGAGTAGTGGATGATGATGATAAGTCTGCGTCAAGAATATATGTAGCTAAATTATTGCTCCACCTCCAAATTAATTAGCAATGAATGGATAATAAGGACTTGCCCACCCAGTTTTTTGAAACCTATACCGTTGTAGGTGGTGATAAAGCCGTGCTATTTTTTACCTACACCCTACCTTTCGTTGCACGCATACCTCTATTGACACTTGAAAAAACTTTAATGTCTGAATACAATGGCTGTCTGGATGAATGTGCAATTTAATATATCTGGATGAGGTAAAATTAACTTGCTTTCTTGGCAGAATATGTAAATACTTTGTGAGAAAACGCAACTGTCTGCCATTCCAAGCAATTTACGTGCAAATTTTGAGACATGATCAGACGTTCATTCACCATAGCTTTTATGTTTTAAGTTTTTTATTGCTTTGCTCAAGATGATATCTCAACTTTCGTCGGGATTTTCTAGAAAGGGAGCAAGGCAGTTTTTTGTCGGCAGTGCATGACGGAAAAGCACATAAACGAATTAAACTCATAGTTATTAAACGAGTACAGTAACCTGGAAAAAGTCTTAAAAACGGAATATTCTGAATGCAAGTCTGTATAAATATGCTCCAACGGGAGGATTTTCATTCCAGGTTTGCTCACTTAACGCTAGATGTACACAGGAAGTCATCAAAATGAGATATAGAAGGAGTTTTCCTAGTCTGACATAAGGTAAAGATGGAAAACCCATTAAAACTAACTCAGAATCAAAGTCAGAAGCAGCGCTGGGTATTATTTATGCTCTAGGGTACAGTATAACGCTTTCCGGCTGCTGCTGTTTGATAAATCCGTTCAGGAAAAGCATCACTGGCATACGATATTATTTCGTAAATCTTAGTATTCGAAGGCAAAAGGTCCAGGCTACTTTTCCGTTGCACTATAATCAGGGCACAATAACTTTGAGTGGTGACTGCTACAGTAGGAGGCTGTTGGAAATTTTTTATGCTCGAAAATGCAGGAATCATAACAATGTACTATGTATCATAGTATGTGACACTTGAATTCAAAAACAGCATTTCACAAACAAAGGTAATGATATGTAAAGGCAACAGAACGGTTTTAAACTGTACGCGATGCATCGTAGATAGCTTTATAGAGCCATTATGCTCTAAAAAATCCCTTACTTCCATTTCATACCTGATCCATTTTTTTCAAACGGCAACAATAAATACCTATGCATGAATTCCAATGACATGTTCTTTCAGCATATATTCCTGCGAATTTCATATTATTTCATAAAATGAGTATTAGTTGTAGGTTTACTGTCTGATGTGATGGAGCATAGATGATAGAGTAGAAGTAAGCCTCTAAGTTATTCACAAAAGAAAGCAGGGTCACTTGAGGAACGAGAGGCCACTTTCATCATTGGCATGCATCTTACGTACACAAATTGTGTAAGCTCTATACCGCATAAATACATAGTCTGATAGTCTGTATCACTGTGTGCATAGAGACGGCGTTCATAAAAATACACTGTCATTGCAAATACCAGCCGTGAGGATCTACAAAAATGGGAAAATTTGCTACATAGAGAAAAAAGCAAAAACCACAAAATCAATGAAATAATGTCAGTGTCTACATAAAGATAGGAGCATTTAGCTGAGAAAATCCACGTAAAAAAGTGCGACCAAGGAAATTGAAATGAGAATTAAGCATATTATAATGCCGTTCAGTGGTTCCGGGTGGCCTCGGTGGGCACTCCGAGGTAATATTGAATTTATGCCTTTATCTTAAAGACTTTGTCTTCATGAAACATTGCGGTAGGAAAGCTTATTTAGAATGCGCTGATCATCTGTCAGGATGTTGAATGCCCGGATCCAAAAATCACTTGTCCTGCGATAACTCCCCTACGATTTGCCGGATTGGCTTTTAACTTGGTGTACAGGTTTTTAGGACCTAGTAGTGAGCTGTATAGTTGTCGGGATCAATCAGTAAGGTCCTTCATGGTCCAGCAGGTGCGCGAATTCGTTTTTAAGCTATAAAATGGGAATGCTTGGTCATATGGCAAAAAATTGAATCCACAGATAGGAATTGAAAAATTGAATCCACAATTTTCTGGGACCCTGGGAAACGTTCAACAAGGGGTTTTATGTGTTTTCAGGTACCTGCAGATGCCCGAATTGCTTTTATTTTGTGATAACGTGGGAACGCCTAGACAGATTAGGCCCAGATTTTGTATAAAGGTTTCCAGAGACTCTAGATAGAAACGCTTCAATAGATTGGAATCAGATTTTATACAAAGCCGTACAGGTACTCTTCGAACCGTTCAAATAAGGGTTTATGGACTTGCAGGTACTAAAATTCATTTGTCGGCTACATCTTAGAAATACTTCTTGTTCGATAGGTATGAAATCCGGTGCACATATAGCTGTAAGCCCTCAATAACAGATAAATGGATGTGTGTGTGTTAATGTGTTTTAACGTACTTGAAGGTGCTTGTTTTTGTTTTTAGTCTTAATTTGGACTTAATTAGTCCGACTAACGTCATTTTATCCCGTGGAGGCCTAACTTTTTTCTTGTTTGTAGTTTTTAATCAGCAATGCTTCAACATTACGTTGTCATTATTTTTGTATCATTTTTATTAATTTTTTCACTTAATATTAGATATAAAGTCTTACCGAATTCATATAGAGCTTGCTTGATGCATCCATTGGCGCACTTGATTTTATGAACGACATCAACGTTAAAGTTGTGGGGTCGACAGACATCGCTTACTCCATCGTTTGTGGATGGTAGTGGTGTCGACCCTTGCCAGGCGCACTCATAGCACATAACATCTGCCGATGTACCTTCAATAAAAAAAATCAACTTTCACATTATTCTTCAAAGCTGCAATGTTAAAAATGTAAACTACAGAACTTCATACACTGGGAGACCATTGAATGATATTTGTAAAGTAGAAGCAAATGAAGCTGTAAAGCCACAGCTATAACGACGAAGCTGAAAGCAAAACAGTAAAGAAACGGCTAAGAGAACAAAGGAAAAGCTACGACAAAAGATTGCATTGCAATGCCCTAGTTGAGAGGTTTTCAATGCCATCATATGACCCCTTAATGTCTCAATGCAAAAACTAGAAACCCCATACCCCGCACCAGACCCATGACCAATCCATCTGTAAAGCAATAGGAATCTTTCTTACAATTAGAACCCAAAACATCACTCCACCAAGTTTGGTCCAAATTGGCTAAAATAAGTAGACCACTAGGGTTGACCGATTAGGCTGAAAATCAATTCCCAGTGACCTAAAGTAGCACTGTACCAAGTTTGGTCCACATCGGCTATATTGTATGGCCTGTAGAGCACCCGCAGGCACACAGATGAATACATCGATGTCATTTCTTGATGAACATACATAGTTCAGCTTTGTAATAAACCTTTGAATCGATGTAGTACCGACTGAGGAAGTAGCGATAACGAATACGGTTTATAGTATCATCATATCAATGTAGTAGAACGGTCTATAGGGTGCAACGTAGCTAATGGTGCATGGAAAGATACATAATAGTAATGAAACGACGAATTGCTATCTGATGTCACCTTTCAAAACCTCAGCATCAAGCTGATTCCTGCGTTGATGTTGCGTAGTAATTGACCAAACTAAGGTGTCAATTAGATTACTTGAACTTTTTTCTTAATTACCTTTGACAACAGAAGTAGAAAAAGGTAAAACGTTGTAAAAACAACATTATTGGATTTTAATAAAATACCAGTAACGCCACGCAAGTTGAAAACTTGCGGTCTAGGGCATTTACCGTTAACAAAAACATTACCGTTAACAATGATTCATGAATACGGCAGAAAAAATATTAACAAAAAGTTAGGCTCCGGCCTAGGTATCGATCACCTACATTGCGATAGTAAATAGTACCACGTAAACAATATCGTGAAGGGCCAGAAGAGAAGTTGAAAGTTTAACCACATTGCAAGGCGGGCACTGTGTCAATTGGAAGCAAATATGAGCATTCTGTTTGCCAGCTTATTTATTAGTATAAAACTTTGGAAGGACAGCAGTAAATGCAGAACCCGAAAATTTAGCATAATGCTACAGGCATGGTAATAAGACTACACATGGCTGAAAAATCTTCCGATTTATGCGTAGCCGGTTATTATTGAAAAATTTAATGTACGCGGGTGGAAAATCTTCAGGAATAATGAAACCACCATGAATACATGTAACCGTAATTTTTCACAACGCAGTTAAAGAACCAACAATTTTGAGATTGCATCGCCGGCTCTCGGCGCACAGGTAGGGACTGTTACATCTCCCAGTACCCATACAGTGAGAGGAACAGCAAAAAACGCATGCATGTCCCCATTTACACAGTCATACCACCGGCCTCAACCGTAAACCGTTAACAAAAAGCATTTACAGTGAACATAAAGCATTTTCCGTTAACAAACAAATAGCAAAAAAGGTTTGCATCCGGACCGGGAATCGATGGTAACGACGGACAATAGTTCATAGACATCATAGAGAAGAGTTATGGAATTACTTTATTACTTGTCCGACCGGGTCGCTACGACAATTTAAACTCAATTTAACCGAACAACATGCATTTTCAGGCTCACTTTTGCAAGACCCGTTTCCACTAACTTTTAAAGTCCTCACCCCTGCACTTATAATCACCCAGTAAAGCAAACATCATCTGACGTAGCCCCGATTGGCATGCTGCCCCGGTAGTAAAAAACAGGTGGGGCTAAGAGAAAAACCGGCATAGCTCGAAGGAAATAGAAGTCGTTCAAAAGCGGAAAGCGTAACCAACATGAATACCCTGTTGCAGCAGAACTGTTGTACTGTGAGACACCCTGTATTTGTGGGGCAGCCTGTATTTGTAAGACAACCTATATTTGTAAGACACCCTGTATTTGTGAGACACCATTTATATGTGAGACACCGTTTATATATGAGACACTCTGTATATGTGAGACACCATTTATATGTGAGACACCGTTTATATATGAGACACTCTGTATATGTGAGACACCCAGTATATGTGAGACACCGTTTATATATGAGACACCCTGTATATGTGAGACACCCTGTATATGTGAGACACCCTGTATATGTGAGACACCCTGTATATGTGAGACACCCTGTATATGTGAGACACCC